>JAVSBS010011169.1:83516-121525 GCA_033124195.1 Coracias cyanogaster
AGGGACAGTGCAGCGGCCCGCGACATGTCTGAGGAACAGTGAACTGGCCCCCTGTTTAAAAAGTTTGAGGACCCCTGCCCTAGCCTGTATTGATACAGGAGACTGCCTCAACACAGGTGCAGGACCTTGCACTTGGCCTTGTTGAACTTCATAAGGTTCACACAGGCCTTCTAAGCCTATCAAAGGCCCTCTGGATGACATCCCTTCCCTCTAGCAAATCAACTGCACCCCTCAATTTGCTGTCACTTGCAAACTCACTCAGGCCATACTATATAATTAAAGATATTGAACAGTACCAGTCCCAATACAGAGAGCCCTGAGGGACAGCAGTTGTTACTGATCTCCATTTGGACATCAAGACATTGACTACAACTATTCGGATGTGGTCATCCAACCAGTTCCTTATCCGTTGAATAGTCCATCCATCAAATCCATATCCACTGCTTCAATCACTAAAAAACTTTCTAAAATCAAACAGGAAAAAAAGCAACTATAAATTGTACAAAACTCTGATTAGTGTCTCATATTTCAGAATAATATACAACCAGGATAGCCCAGCAGGCAAGATTCATTTGGGCCACATTTGCAATGATCTCATCTATTTCTCTTTCTTTGAAATACATTAAAATTAAAGGGACACAAAGCATCAAGGGAAATCCACCTGGGCATCAACTCCACCTCTGTTCTCCTTTCTCTCAGTCCTCTCAATAGCCCTTAATCCCCCAGTCAGGCTCCA
Organism: Coracias cyanogaster; assembly: GCA_033124195.1. Lineage (NCBI taxonomy): Eukaryota > Metazoa > Chordata > Aves > Coraciiformes > Coraciidae > Coracias > Coracias cyanogaster. The sequence goes on from JAVSBS010011169.1 coordinate 84,253, forward strand.
CAACCTGTCCTCAGACCACATCTCCAGCAATGCTGAATGCAATTACTGTAATCGATGTGTTGCTTTTGTTAAGACCATGGTATCAATAAGCCAGAGTAAAACAAGCTGCTACAGAAGATGCAGGAAATTTATTAGAATGGAAGCATGCAGTGGCTGGCATAATAACTGTTGATGGCCACTTCATAAATCACAGCTGGACTCTTTGGGAGACTTGTAACTCCCAGGTGGCTTCCCTCATAAAACAACAACAGTATAAGAAAACATATGAGAGACTGCTGTTAAAGCCAGTGCAAAACCTCTCCTATGCCAGTCACAGGCTCAAAAGCTAACAAGGATCCATTAGTCTAAATTACGACGCTCAGAAGCAGCTAAAAATCTGATTGGAAATGTGAAGACAACAAGCTCTCTCACCTTTTTCACCTGAGACACGCTCTCTGACCTCTCTCAAGGCCTGCAGTTTTAAGAGAGTCCAATGACCCAGAAATCAATCTGGTACTTATCAAAGGTCACCCAGCATTTCAGAAGCACTCTGCCCCTGCAACAATACCACACACCTAGGCACACACTGAGACTGCATGCACCGAGCACAGCAGCCCTGGGCGGCTAAGGGAGTTAGCCACAGCCAACAGCAGCCCTGCAGGTCCCGGTGTGACTGTGACAGCATGCAGGCTGTGGCAAAAGACATGAAAGCACACCCATGGGGCTAAGCAACCAAACCAGCCAAATGTCATCCTGCTCTCAAGATGGCAGGCCTCCTCAGAAGCATCTCTGCATCATCCTCTGCTATGCTAACCCCAAAGCTTGGCAAACCCAGTCTTTCCAGTAACCCAAAAGCAGAAATGCTGTATGGTTTCAGTTGCCCCGTCTTCTCCGCAGGGCAGCCACAATGGTCTTCTTACCTACCTCTGTCCCCAGTGCCCTCTAAAATGGAAACATTAGGATGGTGGTGCCCTGGCCCATTCCTTCTGACTTCACAAACCTGCAGGGTCCCTGACCACAAGATGCTTGTAACCAACTATCCACTGCCTGTCACATGGATGAACTGGCAAACTGGGGTATCGGTTTGAGCTCCTGGAGTCCTTTACCTGTTCTACATCCCCTTTCTTCCATATCTGTGGATTCTGATCCACCTCAGCAGTGATGAGAGCATAAGGAGGAGGACAGAAAGGTGCTTACAGATGACAAATGTTCCATGTAAATTTTTTATGGCAATAAATGTGTTTTATTTTTATGATGATTTATTAATGTGCTTATAAGTGTATAGGCTGGCCTGAGGCATCATTCCATTGTATTAGAGGCTGTTGCTGCTTGCAGCTGGGGGTGATAAATAGCACCTCCTCTACAACAGACTCAGGAGACTTCTTGTTATGCAAACAGTTTACCCTTCAGGGCACTGCACTGCTTTAGGACCAGGACCATGCACTGCAGGCTTACAAGCTGTAACTGCTATACCCCACTTCAAGGCATTTTCCCTGGAGTACCGCCAGGAATACCTATAGCCTCAACGTTCAGCACGAGCCTATCATGGCCGAATCTCATTTCGGTTTGTATTCCCAGGCCAGCCTCCTTCCTGAGTGGTCCCTCTCACACATCACCTGTCTGGCTAGCTGGCTCCATGAGGGCTGGCAAGTATTTCCAACTGTGCAACATTGTTCGCTGTATCACAACATACTGGCTTACCCAGCAAGACAAGAACATGCTCAGGGCTGCCTGTTTCTCCATCATGTGTTATAACAATGCTACCATTTGGCACTTAGACTGCACCTTGCAGCAGACAGCTTGCCTTTCAGCAGCACCATTATCCTCACATTATTTCATTACATGAAGGAAGGAAAGTAAAAAACAACGTGTAAGCCACAAAATGGGCATGGGAAAAAGATGCTTCAGTTGCTTCACAATCTGGATCTCCTAGATGACTCCTCTTCAATATAGCTTACAGCCAAGAATAATTAACAATGTGCATACTCTGAAGATCTCACAGCACTTAAACACTGTAAATTTAATCCCGTTTTCTAAACGATTATCCATTAAACTGAGGCACAGGGATGGCAACTAACTTGGTGAAGGTCCTACTACCATTTAGTGTCAGAATTATTTAGTTTACAAACACCCCAAGGAAGATAAGCAACACCACTAGCACCTTTGCTGTTACAAATAAAAATGCTGGTTAATAATAAAGAGCTCAGGAATAGACACTAACTGCTCTAATTCCTGTTCAATATATAAGCAATGAGACCATGCATCTCCTACCACATCCCTTATGCAAAGGCCTTTTGTTATTTTTGGTTTTTTAAACATAATTTCTGTTAGGAGGTCCTAGGTATGCAGGCCACTTGACCAAAAGATTTACACCTTTTATTAAGGCAAGAGCAATAGGCAAGAGTCACACCAGAAATATCACTAAAGAGGCACAGTAAAGAATGATGCATATATATTGACAAAAAAAAAAACGACCAAAAAAGCTGATGCCATGGGCTCCCTCCCAGGCAGTTTGTACCTGACAACATTTGCACCTCAAGCACATGCTGCATACTCCTGACTTACAGCATGCAACCCTGACCTAAAAGCTGAGGCTCCAGAGGTAGTGGCTATATCTGCTGTGCATATCATACAGCTTCAAACATGCAATGAGCACTCAAGTCAATAATAAATAACTGTAATAGATTTGATTGGGCTTAGAAGTGCTTACTTTTTAAAACCATCCCAATTTAACTTTAATTCTAATCTCTCTGGTTTGTTTTGTTCTTTCCTTCCATGCTGTTGGCTTTGATGTCGAAAGCAAAGGAATAAGGACTTCCAGTACCACTGCCATCAAGGTAATAGATGTGATCGACTCAAGCTTACCACTGACCAGGCTATTGATTAAAATTTGTCAGAAGATGCTTTGGAAAGGCTGCAAGAGGCTTCAAACATGAAAACAAAAAAAAAAGTAAAATGTATTTCACTCCCAGAAGTGTATTTCAAAAGACTGAAGGTCAATTATCCCAGCAATTTACAGCCAGTCTCAACAATTTAGCTTGATTAGAGAGTATAATACAATAGGGGAGTTCTCCTCGCTCAATCACCCCACCCTCCCTTCTTTAGCAGCAGGTTTGAATGTCAGAAACAGCAGAAAGTGTAGGGCACCTATATTGCTAAACTAAACAGCAAACAAGCATTTGTCAGTGGATCTTGGCAAATGCAGACTTCGAGAACATATGCTAACTAGCAAGTATTGCAGAAGGGTTTAAAAGCCTGAAAGATTGGGTTGGTGACAAATCAACAAACAGGAGATGGGAAACTTTAATAACCAAGAAAGTCATTTGCCTGGTGGGGATTATCAGTTATTGGAGGAAGATGCACAGAGATTTGGCAGTTGGAAAGTGGATTTGTATGGAAAAATTGATAGTTTTGCACAATCTGTTCATCCCTCACCATCTTTCTCTTTCCTTCAGAACTGACCCGCCAAAGCCACGGCATTTGCCTTCCCCAGGCCCTGCCACTGTAGCCAAAAAGCAGAGCCTTGCTGCTCTTCCACTCCCATCATGCTACGCCACACACCCAGCCTGATAGCATCTTAGCCACCAGTATTGGATTTTTTCCAGTTCTTCCAACTGATTGTTTTAGCTACTCACAAGGAAGGTAGTAACAGCATGCATGACATCCTGAACAGGTAAAGCAAGGCTGCCAAGATGCTCTAACCAGCAGCCAGATACATCAGAAGGTTGTGAGCTGGTATCTTATTTGTATCTGAGGTGTCTCTAGCTGGGTTGGTACCTTCCTGCTGCCCAAGCAAAGCATTCTCATACACCCATGTCAACCTTAAAAAAAAAAGCTAAAACGTGTCTATGGTGCAAGAGCTTTGTCTACTGATTAGTGCAAAATGCACACACACAATACCTTCCCAATCAAAAGGATTACAAACCCATTAGGGATGTCTCTACCTGCCCTTGTGCTAAAGGGGATGAGTATTTTCTGTTCATTCCTTCCTTTCATAGGTTATCAACTGCTCACTTCCCCTCTCCTTGGAGCAAACAAACACTACAAAATCTTTCTGACCCAGAACAGGCTGATGTTTTATTTCAAATTGTTTTAAGCTTCCGTTTCCCCAAATGCACAAAGCTGGTTTCCTCCCATAGGGCAGCAGAAGGGGTTAAAAGCCCACCCTCATTCTCCTTGATGGAGGCCATCCAGCCGTGACCCTAGCTGAGTGGCAGACACATAGGAAGTAGATTATCAATAACTTTTTTCTACCTTCTTTCACCCTCCCTCTATACAACGTCAATGAGCTGGAAAATGAAAGGAATAATGCAGGTTTAAGAGGCCAATAATTAGGTCACAGCTGATCTCAGCTCAGATCAGCTGACAGCTGGAGCCTATCTTGCCCTAGTGAGCAGGGGGGCCTTCAAGACTCACAGGTTTAGGCCAGCCTCTCCTTCCCTCTCCACTCTAGCTCTTTGTTCCCAGACTCTTGAAAAGCAAAAATCGACAACCCTAATGCAAATCTACTAGGTTTCCATCCACAGGAGTTTACAGGGAGAAATGCCTTTGCTTGCTTTTTTTCCTCAGTTACCTTAAATCCTCTTTCTTGCTGCCTCACTACTGTGTCAGACCAGCACCACAGTCAAGTTGCTGCTCCCATGCTGTCCCCTTCCTCCCCCAACTCTAGCCTGCTCACTCCCGAACATAATCTCAATGTTTGCTTGTTTTAGCTTCCATAATCCTGTTGTCTTGCAAATCTCCTCACCATAATCCTGCTTTTGTCTGTCAATACAATTTGTTTGCCGTGGGGAGGAAGGGAGGTGAACCACTGCTGGGAATGGAGAAAGCCTTTGCTGATGGTTTTACAGGATCTACCCATTTTCAAACACACCCAGGGAGATCTGGCACTGCTGTCCACTCAGTGTCTGAGAGAGGGGTCAGAGCCTCCAAGACAAAGTTTTCTGGGTCAAACCAGTGGCTGTTGCAGAACTAATAGCATAGTAACAAGGATGTGTTGCTGTATGTGCCTGCACGCGCTAGAGGGAGGGCAGGCAAGAAAAGCAAAGCCAAGGAAAAGAGAAGCTCCACTCTCCCTTGATGAAGGGCTTGCACTGCCATTTTTACCTGTGTAGAGCAGGGGTAGTAGCCAGGGAGTGGGGCACTGCCATAAGCAGCGACATGCAAGGGAGGAAAGAACAAAGTCTGTATCACTTGCACACTAACACAATGGTGATGGGCAGAAAAACAAACTGGTAATTGATTAGTAGGAGCTGTGGCAATTTTGTGTTTGCATGAATAACAATAATAATAAAAAAAATCATCTTAATCAGACTAATTCCTTCCAGTCAAAACACAGCATGGGCTCCAGAACTCACAGCAAAATTCTGCTGCACCAGCCAAGTTTCACACCAGAACAAAGGGGCTACGAATTCCACCCAATTTGGATGCAAAACAGAGTCAGGCCAAGTGCCCAGAAAACACTTCTGAATTCAGACAACCACCCGCTGAAAAAGGACAACAAATCGTGAAACTAGGCGATGATCATATGATTTGGAGTTTGTTTGCAAACATTTCAAAGAGAGATGGAGTACCTAAAGCGGCTGCACCTCAGGTCTGCTGAAGTGGATAGGAAAAGAGGTGGCTGCATGCCATTCCAAGAGTGAAAGAAAACCAAAAGCTATGCTTTCAAGAGATTAAGAAAAGCATCATTAACAACCCTTTCCTCATGTCAGCTCTCTACCTCAGGTCTCCTACTAGGAAAGGAAGTATTAAAACGTTGCATTGAGAATATCTCTCCCTCAAGGGAAGTCTGGCTTAAGCTCTTTGTGGAGAAAAAGGATTTTTGGATTTACACTGAGCTAAGCTTGAGACCCAAGCACTTGGGATGCTCAAAGCATATTCAGATCAAGTTGCAGACACTGTTCATCCTACACTTCCCGTTGCAAGCCTCGCTTTATAAAGTGCTTTTGTCCATTTTTCCCAAAGTAGATCACCTGAAAAAGTGCATTCAGGGAAGCATCACTCAAGTTAGTAGTTTTCCCTACTGTTTATGTAACAGTCAGATTTCAGTCTTTAATGTTTGTTTGGAATATTAAGAGTTAAGTCAATTAACTACAGAGTTCAGCTTATTGAAGATTTTAAGGCAGAACAAATACTCAGAACCCATAAACCAAACAAACCATCAAAGGCCAGCAAGCATTATTAAAAAAAAAAAATTATGCATCCTTAAAGCAACATGGAGGGCATTCCCAGACTAAAGGTTGCTAATGCAAAAGGTTATAGGAAAGGCAGTGAAGTCTATGAAAGACATTTTATGAAGATGTTTATAAGCTTACATGAGCACAGTACAAGAGGGTACTCATGCTGTGGGAATTTACAGCTGAAACAAATGCCGCATAACCAGGGCTCTCACAAATGGGCTGGGACTTTGAGGAAGGAATCTTAAAGCTTGAGATAGTTACTGGGACACTAAGCAATTCCAGTACTGTAAGAGTGGCTCCTTTCTACACTAGTTTGGGAACCTGTTATCCAGCAGTTTATTCTAGAATATGTTGTGTTTTAGCTTTGTGTAAGTAGGAGGCCCCTTCCTCTCCCCTGCCCGTTCTTGCCCTCCAGCTACAGATTAATATATTCACACTTATTCCTGTGATAACCATGCCCACCAAGACTTCCAAAGGTAACAGTTTTTATCAGCAACTTTATCCCACTTTCATCCACCTGTTCTCACCTGCCCAGGGCTGAATCCCTGGCATTTATCATCTCACAGCAGTGTATCACACTCCATTTAATTTCTGAGCAGTTATCATCTAAAGATATGCAGCTCGATGTTGTATGTCTTGAATCAAATGGAGTATTTCCAGACAAGTCACAATATTTTGCACTTATTTGCTTCAAAATCTGTTATAGATTTTCCCAGCTCCTGTGGTCGCTCAGCTAGTATTATTATGACCACTGCAGAGATGAGGAACTTTAGTAGCAGAGTAGAGAAAAGCATCTTTTCCTCTAGTTGTGGCAGAGCTGGTAACCAGGTGATAAGGTACTAGCTGATCCTGGTTAGTGATTTCTATTGCCACCTGCAAGACTCCCTGTACACACACTTGGAACTTCCAGTTTTAAACACTGTCACTTAGAAGGAATTTTTCCCCCAAAAGGTAATGTGCTTGAATGACAAGAAATACCACTCCATCTGCCCCCTGGAAGATGAATCACCAATGCCCTGCAGGATACCACTCCGTGCAGCCATAACAGCCTTGCCATCTCATCTAGACGGCTGCGTGTGCCAGGGCAGCAATGCCATGAAAAACCACTTGCTGAAGCCAGGGTATAGCACATAAATTATACTACAAGAGACTGGGACTGAATGTCTTGTTTTTAAAGAGAAGCAGCTCTAAAGTCTAATATTTATTTAATATTTAGGTTCCTCATACTGGCATACTGAGAGGCATTCTATCACAGAAAATCTGTAAACTGCACAGCCAGCTGCCTCCCCCCTCACGCTTTACAATCTCACTCCCACCACCTGGGATTCCATGACTAGAAATCTGGCTAGTTTTGAAGTTTGAGGAAGCTCAGCATCTCTCCTCCACTTCTTCCCCCACAACACACTCACATGTCCCATAGCAGAAGCTTTGGTGTTTCAGAGGTTCAAGCACAAATTTACCCTCATGATAAGAAGCAAGGTCAAAATAAAGCCATGAGACTTTTGAGGAACTTGCCATTCCCTCTCTTCCACCCAAAAATATGTTAGTAAAGTAAGGAAGGTAGTGAAGTTTGACAATGGGATTATTCTGGAAGCACTTGATGAGGTGACACTGACTCTTTAGCCCTTAGAGCTCAGGCACACACTACAGAGCCCTAGAAACTGTGAAAAGTACATTCCACTCAGTCTAACACCAATGCTGAGAAAAAGTGTTATTCGTACTTCTGTAACTCCTACTCTGGTGGATTCTGAGGCATTTAGAAACTGGTATAAAGCTTCAATATAGAATCACAGAATGGTTTGTGTTGGAAGGGACCTTAAAGACCATCTAGTTCCAGCCCACCTGCCATGGGCAGGGACACCTCTGACTAGACCAGGTTGCTCAAAGTCCCATCCAACCTGGCCTTGAAGACTTCCAGTGTTGGGGGATCTACAGCCTCCCTGGGCAACCTGTTCCAGTGGCTCAGCACCCTCAGAGTGAAAAAAAAAATTTCTTCTTTACATCTAATCCAAATCTCCCCTCCTTCAGTTTAAAACCAGTACCGATATCACTAAATACAACCTTCTCCATCTGCTGTGAGCCACAACAGCTGCTCAGCTACAGCGTGTGAGATCAGAGTGCAGCAGAGAAAGGTTTTGCACAGAGTAGAAAATAAAGGCAGAGAAACACTGAGACAAGGGAGGGGCTAAAGGTGCCATTTTGACCAGGACAGAAAAGCAAATAATTGCTGTTAAAGTGGTGATGTTTAAGTCCAAAAGTTCAGCTTTACTTCCAGGCTGAAAGTACCTGCAGACCTTCTGACTCTGATACTTTATTGGATATTGTATGTAGAAATGGGTTTTGCTTTGGCTTTTAACAGATGCATTTTTCAAGACTCAGAAATGGCAAAGCGCTCAATTCTGGAATGTCAACATTTATTATCAGAACAGGGTCTGACCTGAGATTACACAAAATCCAAGAGGTGCGTCAGTATTTTTTTTTTTTAACAATTCATGTACCAAAATTTACTTGTGTGACTGTTTTACAACTGCTGACACCTTTGACAATCTCCACTGTATCAGTGTAGCTCGTGACTTTTTATTTCATAAGACATAATGCTGAAACCCTGTAAATGTATCAGCAGAAGCTGCTTCAGGTTCACTGCTGCATTAGAATGAATATAATTTGCTCTGTAATCCACTTAACTGGGACATGCTTCCCCAAGGAAGCATGTTTACCTACCAGATTCCACAATGAACAGATTTAAGCCAGCAATACTTAACAGCAATAACTACTGTTTAACAGAGACATTAATTCTGCTCAATGGGGACAAAATGCTTCTGTTAAGGAAATTCTGCTAAGACCTGTCAATGCATAATGTTAACTCAAGACCTCAGCAGGCTTACATTAGTTAAGAATCTTTCTAATTGGGACAAACAGTTGCCCCAGGTGCCACATTCAAGCCTTCAGTTGTCCTAAAACTATACAACTTGCATTGAAGTAGACAAGGATGTCAGGTGGCCCACAACTGCCAAGCAGTTCTCAGAAATGAACTCTAATAATCTTTATCCCATTAGCACCCATTCTCCTATCCCTGAAACCAGTGGCAGCTCAGACATTTGCTTCAACAGGAGACAGCTAAGCTTTTATTGGCCAGTATTTAATTCCTGCTGCCTTTTGAGATAGAAGAGATGCTGGGATGGTTTTAGGAAATGTATGCCATCAACATTGCTGGACTTTTTTTTTTCTTTCTGCACAGTGGTAAAACTGAACGTTTACCCTGAATTCTCTATCATGCCATTTATGTTGGGGCACCTCTCACCAAACTGGGAGACTGACAGTGGAAATAGCAATGGTAATCTAGACTGTGATGCCCTATCCTTACCTTACAGATCTAAAGGAGAGCAAAGAGAAAAGACAAGTGTAATTAGGAGACCCTCAATATACCTGAGAAAGTAGCTTTGGGTGTGAGGGGACATTAACAAGCTAGTACCCAGCTTGTGCTGACCCAAACACAGCATTCCACTGTTTGCTTTTCCTTTGTTTTTTCTGCACTAATTCACCACCACTGTAACATCAAGACAAGCTTCCATATGCTTCATTTACTAACAGTAATTAATTTCAGCCTCTCCCCACACAAACACAAGTTCATTTTATCTGACAAGCAAATAATGAAAAAGGTCAGTTATTACAAAAGGAATACAGGGCAGCTATCGGAGGCCACCATTCTTCTTAGGAAAGACAATCTAATTGGTGCATCTGCTGGGCCACAGATACCTTTCTCACCCTCTGCTCTTACCTTGCACCCCCTGCCCCAGCTCAGGTCTCTTGCTTCTCCTGGACCTCACTCCCTACACCAGAGAATAGTTGTTAATAAAATACTTTCTTCCAGATGAAAAAGGAATAACTGGCTAGAGGAACTTTTGGGCACCTATGTCCCTGTCCAAATAATGAATGGATTAATGATCATCAGGACAGGAATAAATGCATTAAGAGGCTTAGCAAATCACTCAGAGAAGCACAGACTCTGCTACCCTCCTGCTCCCCCTTGTTCACTGACAGTTTAGACCACAGCAGCAGTGCCAGTGAACAAACAAAAAAACCAAACAAGTAATTGATCCCACTTTAAAATACTGCCTTTTATTAGAAACAATATTTTTTTCTCAGAAATCCACTTTTTGCTCACTTCTCTTCATGCGTTCTGCCAGCTGCTGCTCTGTTATCATTCTATTTCTATATTGTTTATTTTTAATTCTCCAGTATGCCTCAGTATCAAGGTGGAAGACAGAAGTAACCATAATTCAGAACACCAGTGATGGCAACAGGAGATCACACAACTAAGTCAGCAGTTGGAACTCAGGAAATGCTACTATAGAGCTGAAGTCACTATTACCTGGTTAAAGGTCCTTTTCACAAAAAATCCTAAGTGGAAGTCTTATATCATACACATTTGACAAGAAAAAAAGACAAACAATGTGAGGTTTTAAGAACTCTTAACCCAATTTTCACTATGCCACCAAGCACTGCCACTCACTGTAGAATCACACAGGTAGAAAACAGAGATCTGAAAAGTCCCAAGATGACACCATGAGTCTTTCATTGTCAGCAGATGAGATCCCCAACCATAAAACATATGCTTCAACTTGCAGTTCTCATGGAGAGCAAAGAAACACATTCTTGCTGACATGTACCTTCTGCTGCCCTTCCCAGTGAGTGAGGAAACAGGCACGTGCATGAAAAATCTCAACTCCAAAATACACTGTATTGACAGATAAACAGGAACCAAATCTATGTCCTGCCTCCTACCATGCATTAGTTTGCACAAGTCCCTTTCTGGTGGGGGAAGAGGCAGTGCTGCTTGGATTGTTTTCTAGACACGCTATTTTTTGACATTTATCAAACCTATACCTTTTTCACTCTTTGATGATCTTTCACAGTGTCACTGCTGTTTTGCAAGATTAAAGCCTTATCTACCCTCCATGAGACACATCCAGACTTCTTCTCACACTAAACAATGCGTCCAGTTGTAAAAGTAAACAGCTACATCTCTCTCAATCTAACTAGTCTTCTTAAGACATCTGAAAAAACAATTAATCTGAAGAGTCCTTTTTTCTGAACAGAGAAGGAAACAAGCACAGAGTTCCTTCATCCAACTTTTCCTGTTTAATGCTTCCTTTAGATGCTTTGATTTACAGTTGTCCAATACAAGACAGCTTGGACTCAATTTTCACAGCACTCTCAGCATGTCAAAGATCAGGCTCAAACTAAATATCCAAACTCACTGACTACTACTGATTTGAGGTCTGACAGAAAGTCTGTGGAAAAACTAGGAACAAAGTTCAAGACTGCTGAAGTCCTCATTAATGACTTACTTGCAAAGACCATCCCTTTTCTTGAGACACCTACCATTTCCTGCACTCTGCCCAACATTTTTAATTCAAACAGCAATTTCTATGGGATTTAACCTGTAGAAATTATATTACAGGTGTGAAGCTATTCTCCCAATTCATATTTGACCATTTTATTAAGAAACAGAATTTCATCTGTCAACAACATAAGATATGATAATCCATCTCCTCACAAGTGCAGCAGCAGGGAAGTGAGAATCAGAACATAAGTAGCTGTTCATCCAAAAAAAGAGCATAAAGGTTAAATATGTCCAGCTGAGCCACAGGCACTCAAATACAAAGCCAGCTGGGTAGCACGTGACAGTCAAGAGAAAATTTATGGTCCTTTTCTGGGGGCCACCACACAGAATAGCCCACCCATGCACATTCATCTGCCCTTTTTCTGCTACTAGATGCATAAAATGAAAATGCTTTTAGCCGACCAGTCTTTTAGTTCCACCATCCAGTTCTAAGGAAAATGTCTTATCTGTAGAGAAAATGCTGATAATGCAAGTACTAAAGGCATGAGCTGACTTAAGACAGAACTCTCTGACCCTTCCTAGAAAACAGCCACCAAGAAAAGGCTGAACCATGATCATACAAAATTGCCACATTTCTCCTACTTAGTCAAATCTACACATCAGTCATTGTAACTGGATCTTCTCATCATCATTAAGTTTTGTACCAAACCTACTGTAATGCAGTAGCGGGCCATGTGGGTAAGAGATCTTAAGCAGCTGCTAGCATGGATTTGGTATGCAGGATCAAAAGGCCATCTTTGGGAGAGGGGAAAATGGCTACTGGATAAATGAGACAACAATAGATTTGCACTAGTAAGCTCTTGAAAATTTCCTTGTTTGTCTCCCAGAAAGGAGCCGATGTTCCTTTTCATTCCTCTCTTCTTCACTTCTTCCCTGTCCTCCCACCCTATCACAATTTCACCTTCTCTGTCCATTCTTTTTCTATCTGTCCCTCTCCCTCTCACCCTGTCTCATAAAGCAATTGCCCTTGTTTTTCTCCTTTATTTACTTTCCAGCAAGCAAACTGTGGCAGTGGTGTCTGCTCTGCAGGCTGCAACTCTGCTCTCCCTCACCTCATTTTCCTCCCAGCTCAGGCTCAGCGGTTCCACTTCAGCGCTGCTCTCCAGAGACTCCCACAGCAAGGAGCAGCCTCAGCTCTCGCCTCTCAAACCTCAGCAGGTTAAGGGAGAGCATGAGAGGGTGGTAAATGGCCACTGGAAGAGGAGAAATATGTCATACCCACTGCAGTCAGCCATTTTGAAGGTCATCGCAGAGAAGCCCTCCCCTCTGCCTGCCAACTTGGAGCTGTCACTAATGTTGCAAAGCGAAAGCCTCTGAGTGAGGAACCGATGTTGCCTGCAAGCCACTACTTCCTTAAAATAGGACCAAAAGAAAAAGTAAGCTCAGCAAAGACAAAAAAAAAAGGTGAGAGGAACAGCTAGGCTCTCAGCCAGCACCATGCTGACAGTGAGAATGAGACATGGGAACAGCAGACCAACGACGCACAACGTTTCTCAGTTAAGTGCCTCATGTCCCTAAAGGAACAACGTGGTAAAAGAGAGGACTCTGTCAGCTCAGACCTCTCCCCGCCCAGAGCCTTCATCCCATTATGGAGATAAAACCTGAGTGCTCTGATTACAGAGATGCTCCCATTGCACAGCTGATACACGCTGGCTGTGTCTGTGGCAGCAGTGCACACTCAGCCACCTTTCCTATTTTGGGCATTACCAGGCATCACACAAACAATATATACAGTCCTTGTTCCAAAGAACTCATAACTGAAATACTGCAGGACGCTGCAGAAATACACTCAGTGAGGACAGTGCATACCAGCATGATGCATTTTCTGTACGGTGCCTTGCTTTCCCTTTGTTAATTCATCCTTGTTATGAACAGTAATCAACTGGAATAACAATAAAACTCACTGGCAATGTGATTATCTCTTCCACTTGAATTTACTCTTAAAATGATCCTGTCTTACAGCTCCTCCATGTAGGTACAATATTGCTGTGAGGTATATCCCTCTCCCAGGCAACTTCTGATGCCAATTTGTTGTGTTCTGTCTTGACTTCAACAGCTGCTGGTGCTCAATATATCAGGGGGGTGGGAGGGGTTGTACAGGGTAGTGTCAAATATGTCTTAAGATGAAGGCCAAAATCAGAACACATCCAAAATCAGTGACTGCTACTGAAAAAAAGTCCCCAAAGTGACCCCACCCACACAGCTCCAAACCAATGGTAGAAGCTGGATACATGAGCTCAGTTACAGCTGCATCTTTACTGTCCATGCTGCCTGCAATACAACCTAACTGGCTCTATGCCCCTGTGAAACCTCCGCATCTCATCACTTTGTCAACTTCAGAAGACACACCCTGTAAGCTCCTCTACAAACCAAACCTCAACGATTTCTCACACATAGCAGAGCACATTCAAAATTATTAACTCCCAGAACTACCACTGATTTCTAGCAAATTTCTGGTATGAAATAGCTCAAACCATTCTCCTGAATCATCATCTCTTCTTAGATGTTCCCTGTCCAGCTGCTGACCAAAAATGCATTGCTCCTAAGCACAAAGACCTGAAAAGATCCCAACAGCAAACCATATAATGCTTAAGGCTCATACCCAGCACCAGGTTAAACTAGTTGAGCAGCTCTCCTGGCAAAAATTTGCCTTCAAATGTAGCACTGGAGTTACTTAATCCTAAGGAAATCAACATGCGACAGATGAGAACATAAAAGCAGATAGAAAGAAATGAACGGGGGGCAGACAGAGCTTGCAAATTATCACAGACAAAGGACAGTCTCAAACAAGGAGTAATTCAACCATGTCGAACACCTTTTCCCCTAATCAGACAAGAACACCCTCATCGGCTGGGGAGATGGCACACAGCCAAAAGCAGCTCAGAGATAGCAGAAGGTTAAGACACTAACGCAGTCAAAACAGCTGCCGGTATTAAGGCATCTTTGGCCAAGTTCATCACATATTATAGAAAGAACAAACTGCAGATCTACAGAACTACTGCAGATCTACAGAATCTTCAGATCTTCTCTTCATCACTTTGAAACAGCTAATTCCCTTCACATTTATGGTAAACTTGTCAAAAACTGAACTCCAAAATACAAGTCTCAAGTACATTGCCTATTTCCTTTCATACCAGTTGGATAAAATCCCAGAACCAGTTAACTCTGAAAAATTATTTAGGTCAGTGGAGCTAAGATTTTACTCCTAGCATCTTTAGAAGTTTCTTACTATCCTGTCTATTATGACCTCCCTATTCCACCTTCTTTTGTTATCTGTTTATAACTGACAAACTGTATTTCCTTCTTTTACTCTTGCATGGCATGGACAAAGTGTAAGCAGAGGTCTGTGGGCACCTCAGACTAGAGCAGAAACAGAACACACATAGGGTAGTGCTGCCCTGGCAGAAAGACACATAACATTGAACTCAAAACATCAAGAGGAGGTATAAATAAAGACTAACATATGTTGACAGAGATGCAAGTAATTTGATCTGCAGAATATGTACCTAGCCCATGGCAGATGCTAAATGAATCTTCATCAAGAATTCACCAGCATCTCCTGGAAATTAAAAACAAAAGCATGTGGAGAACATGTCACGCTTTTAGGCCTCTACCCTGTCAGGCCAGGCAGCAGTCAAAGAGGAACAAAAATATGGTGTTCTCCCCAGAAAGCCTAGTTGAGGCATCTGGTCTGTTTCTGGTAACAGGCACAAAGAGACTGATCAGTCTCCCTGTGACCCATGGAGAGTGGTAACAGGAACCAGTCTGACTCTGCTTACCACTACAGAGAAAATGGAAATTCAAAGAGGTTGAGCAGCTCCTGTGCAAAGGCAGAAGGGAAAGGATGAAGAGATAGGGAGAAGCCTTGCAAAGACAGCCTGCTGCTCCCATGGCTGCCAGACACACTGGAGCAGATGCTGAGGAGCACACAGCTGCTGGCAAGGGCCACCCTGTTGTGGCAGTAGCTCACTTAGTCTCCTCACGTGCACTGAATTCAGACCCAGCAGCGGCCAGCCTGGCTTTCCCAAGCACTGCCAGGGGACACAGAGCTGCTATGCTGCCTCCCCACAACCCCTGCTCCAGGGAGCTCCCACACTGGCTAAAGACTTGGTCCTACTCTGTGCCCACAAAGACAGGAGCCCTGCAGGACACAGACAGCCCCCTGTACATAAGTTATGAGTTGCACACTTGCACAATGCAATTAGTAAGTATGTGCCAATTAAATAACGTGATGTCAAAACTGAGAGTCAAGAGATGAGCAATAGCAGGATGAATAGGCTGAAGAGACTGGTTTATGGAAACATTAATCATGAGGTGTTTTTATTGCTTCTTGCTTAAATCTATCTTGAAAATTGAGTTACATAAACCAATAGCAATATTTTTTCAGGGTACAGCTCTTGACTTCCATGTCTGAAATTACAGACCCAAGTTTTCAGAATTGTCCCTGTAAAATTATTACAGCTCTGCATGCAAAAGACAGCTGAATCGCTCAGGAGTTACTTGTGCTGGCAATTACCCTGACTTTTAGGAGGAAGTACTTGCTCACTCTGTATGTGAAAATCTGAATACTGACCTAAAAATATTCTATTATTTTATTCCAAGACAACATTCCCACTTAGTTCTTTAGTTTCAAGTACAGCCTTCATTAAAAGCTGCTGAAAGGAATAAAATGCTAGAATATAAAATTTTGTGTTATAAATTCAGCCTTCTTTGAATCTGCTGCTCTATATTGTGTTAAGCAAATTGCAATTTCTCCTGTTTTTTCCCCATAGGGTTTCAGATTTGTGTCAGTTTAAAAAAGAAACAAACAAACCACAAAAACTAACTAAACCCAAACCAAACAGATTTCACTGGTCAGGAGGGCAAATCACTCTCTCACTCTCCAAATTTTAACACAAACTGATTTTTTATTATAGAAAATTTTCTATAGAAAGTGACTGGGGTGGGAAAGGGACCTTTTTTGCTTTTGAAATTCATCATTAGCTTGAAGAAGCAGCAAAGATAATAATAGCATATGTGTCAAGCAATGATTTCATCTTTCTGAGCCAAATCTTCATCTGCATGTGCTCAATGAAATGAACAACACTGATTTACACAGCGGAGTCTTTGATGCACAGGTTTGATTATCAATAGCAGCTGATCCTGTCTTGCTGTACACTAAACTACAGATAAAAGAGCTGGTCTATTCTTAATCCAAGATCCTACAGAGATATGAAGCACTGACACTGTGTGGTTGCTTAAAATCAAGCCATTCAGCTGTGTTTGGCACACAGACTCTTTCACACAACTCCTCATGTGACACTAAATGGAGCTATGAAACAAGGGCCTGCTCGATTCACTCCTCGCACCTCACTGAGCCAAGAAGTAAAACCATGGATGTGGCCGGAGCTGCCCTGGTGTAAATGCAATGCTTGAGGAGAGCAGAGCCTCCTGGTTCTCCCCTCCTTCTCCTTACAGCGTGTTAAATTGATCCAAGTTCATCTGAAAAAAAAAAAACAAACTTACCAACAATTTGTTTTAAACAAACAGTTGTTGGCAGATTCCCCCATCTCCAGCAGCATGCAAGTGTCTCGAAACACAAGAGGCAGGGAAACTGAAATTGAAAATTGATCTCTCTGTGGCCACGGAGACGGGAAGAGTGATTTCCTAGCTGTGATTTTAAATAACTCTTTCCTCTCTCCCCTCTCCCTCCTCCCCATACACATTCACATTTCTTCATCCATATTCTCCATCTTTTGTCAAACAGGAACAAAGACCTCCAACCACCTTTCTCTCTTTTCCCAGCTTTCTCATCAATATTCTATTACCAAACAGAGCTTTAGCTCCTTTTTTTTTTTTCTTTAAATCAATTCAAAGCAAAGCAATAAGAGGGAAAAATTAAAATCCCCAGCAGATAAAGAAAAGGGTCTTTTAAAAAAGCTAATCACTGCTAAACACTGACAGCTCACTGAAGTGTCACACAGCTCTTGTTATGGTCTGTTTCGTCTCACACTGTCATAAAGGTAAGTTACCTGAGCCTGCCTGCCAATGACGGCTAAGACAGGAAAGAAAACAAAGACAAATGAAGCTGAATGGATCATGGATTGTTGTCACCTGGACACCATGATCTGGAAAAGCAATACTTGGTAATGCCTGGCCTCTGGGTGAAGGTGGCACAGGGAAAGCCCCATGAGTCCCTGTCATTGAGACCTACCTCAGCTCCTGCCTGGAGGCAGGGGCAGCCAAGCATCTTAATAGCTTTTCTTCGATAGAAGGGTTCCTGCTCCCCTCCCAGGCCTAACCCTTCCCTTCCTGGCACATCCACACATGATGCGGTCAGGGCTCAGCTGTGCTGATACATATATACACACACATATATGAGATATATGGGATATACCATACTTAACATCTTCAAATGTATTCTCATACACATATACACATTACTGAAAAGATCCTTGAAGTGTTTAGAACAGCAGCATGGGGTGGAAAAGCAACTTCCCTTGAGATATACTAGCAGGACTAGGGAAGCGATCATCCTCCTGTATTTAGCACTGGTAAGGCTGCACCTCAAATACTGTGTTCAGTTTTTGAGCCTGTCACTACAAGAAGGACACTTAGATGCTGGAATGCATCTAAAGAAGTGCTATGAAGCTGGTGAAGGGTCTAGAGAAAAGTCTTATGCAAAGTAACTGAAGGAACTGGGGTAGTTTAGCCTGGACCATATCGCTCTCTATAACTACCTGAAAGGAGGTGGAAGTGAGGACGGGGTTGGTCTGTTCTTCCATGTAACAAGTGACAGGACAAAAGGAAATAGCCTCAGGTTGCACTGGGTGAGTTTAGCTTGGATATTAGGAAAATTTCTTCACTAAAAGGGCTATCAAGCACTGGAACAGTCTGCCCAGGGAAGCAGTCCAGGGAGTTACCATCCCTGGAGGTATTTGAAAGATGTGGAGATGTAGTGCTGAGGGACATGGTTTAGAGGTGTCCTGGCCAGTGCTGGGTTAACAGTTGGACCTGATGTTTTAAAACGTCTCTTCCAACCAAAATGATCCTAGGGTTCTATTATTTCCAGCCTGACTTTGTATGCCCCTAAATATAACCAAGCACCAGACAAATACACTGGACCAAGTAATAAAACTACTTAACCATTAGTGAAGCAAATTGCAAAACCTTTCTTTGACTTCCTCTGGACCCCAGCTTGGCCTCAGTTCTCAAAAGATGTAGCTCAATTACACCAATTTCAGAAGGAAGGCCACTGACTGAGAGGAAACGGACATACAAGAAGACTGATTTCATTCTTTCTATTCTTCTTATTCTTCTTGCCCCACACTCCTTGTAAAACTGCAAAGTTAAAATGGAATAAATATGCTTTACTATTGTTTTCTTAGGGTAAACAAATTCTGTTAGCCAATGCTAAAGACAAGGAGAGACAGACGAAGTAATTTCAGTGTGTCTGACCCAAGACTGATGACAAGAAACAGCATTTTTCTTAAGTCATATCCCTCTTCTATTATTACTAATGCTTCTTCATGATCAAAGGATCTTTCAAGAGACACAGCTGGACAGAGACACTGCATGGCAGTGGAATGAAACAGCAGAAAACAGTCCTACCACAGTCAGCAATGCATTTAGAAATAGAAAGTACAGACAATTAAAAAACAGAGCAAAGGGAATAAGAAACTGCTGTGTTTTGACTCAAACAAGTTTCACTTTTGGGCAGCATACCTTTTCCTCTTCTGCCTGCTAACAAGCTCAAGTTACAACTCTTACATCATGCACCTGCCCCAGCACAGACAATACCTCTGTGCTCTGTTGCAGTGCCCTGCTGTACTGGAGAGCATTGCGCTGCACAGGTTCTGTCAGAGAGGAGGTAGAAGAAACCCCATCATCTTCCAGGCTTTTGGTTAGCACCTGCCTTCCCACATAGCATAAAAAGCAGCTCACAGGGGGATTCCCATTTTCCTTTCCAACCTTCACCTACCCCTCTGACAGTTACACAAGATTGCTGGGGGTCTGTATTCTTACCACACCAGGAAATACGCGGTGAGCAATAAGCTGAACAGACAAGTTTCCTATTGTACATTAAAAAAAGAGGAGAAAAGTAGCAGCAATAGAATTGGGAGAAAACACAACATGACAGTCAGTCATCTTCCTGAGGACGGACAATAAGACAAAACCTGCTTACTCAAAAAACAATTCCATCTTAATTCCCAATCGTTGTTCACCAAAAGCAGTTACAAGCATCCCCAAAATCATGAAAGGCCCTATTTCATCATTACCTTTTAACAGAGTAAAAATTTTCAGGGGACAAAACTGTGAGTCAAACAGGAGAACTCTAAAGATAGTATATGTATCAGCAGGACAAGACTCAGGTGACCCAGGAGAGAGTGCTTCTTCTGAGAAGGTGTCAGAAGTCACCTCTATGCAGTGCTAGAGAGCACTGTGGTGTTACAGGAGATGGGTTCTGCATTTCTGTTTAAGCACGAAGGTGCTCAAGCATTTGCAATGAACAAAAGCCTCTTCTCCTTCCATACTGCCGTAGTGCACAGTGTGTTCTTTCCACTTGGTGGTGACATGGTCTTTCAGGTATGAAAAGATGACTCCTGCAGAAATGCCTTGTAACACACTTTGGAATTATGTGTGCAATAGAGGAAAAAAATATTGTAATCTTGAATTCTTGCTTTAAAATATGCAGTGAATTTGATACGTTTATCTGGGACAAGGAGATAAGAAGAGGTGCAAGAACTTGGGGAAAGGTACACTTACTTCACCCAGTGTTTCTAAGTCAAATCACCAAAACCAGAACAGTAATGAGTTTATCCCTGTAATGAATACCCTGATCTTTTCTAACCTGTTGTGTTTTCTCCACAACTGCCTGTGATGCCAAAGCTAGGGCTCTTCCTCCCAAGTTGCCCCTTTCTCCAGCATTCATGCTCCCCTTTGCTTTCCTGTATGGCTAGAACAAAGCAGGGATTTCCCTCTTCTCTTCTGGTGGCATATGGCAACAGAAATTCCCCACAAACCTTTCAGAAGCAGTTCTACTAACCACTATGTTTAGCAGCTGTATCAGTCAGAAGGGCAAACCAGAACTGAAGAATTAAAGACTTTGGTTACATTGTGAATTCATAGTTAAAGAGAGTAAAATCAGCAAGCTCTCAAAATGTCAGGCAATATTCAGCAATGGTGACGGTTGCAGAACTACAGAGCAGGGTCCTCAGTTAATGACTCGGATCCCTCTTCAGGATATTTCATGCTGTTCAGCTGCCCCACCAGCGGCCACAATCATAGCCCACGCTCACTCTAGCCCATGACTGCTGCCTCGAAAACTGCTGATGGCCTTCCCAAAAGCAGTCTGCAACCATGCTGACACCTAGGAGGTTCTCAAGAGGACACACTGGAGGTTTGCTCACAAAACAGTGTTCTTGCAGAGCAAGCAAGTTGAGTCTCAAGAGCAGCCTTGAGCCCACATTTAATAGAGTAAGAATATATTCAGAAATGGCTCCCCTAAACACTCTGTCAAGAGCTATCAGGTGTGGGCAAAGGGCATGAATTTGATAGGGGAGAACATTTACTAAACCAAATTCTTCTGAATCCATGATAACAGGAATACAGGTCTACAGTAACAACCCACAGCATGCAGCCCAGCACACAAACACCTGTAGATTAGTTACCAGTAGGTAGCCCATCCAACACCTCCAGAATTACCAAGGTGGGAGCAGTATGTGTGACCCAGCCCACGCAGGAGAAGAGGAATAGAAGTCCCAAGTTGCAGCAGAAGTCCCAAGCTGACAGGCCAGCTACAGGAGTAGAACCCTAAATGCAACCAGCAAAGAGCACTCAAAGCTTCTAAACACCAACATGCAAAAAATAAATGAACAACCTGACACTTTCAGAAGAAAAAAAAGATGTAGCAGAAAACAGAATTTCACATGACAACTCCCACAAAGCAAATGTAGAGGAAGAAAATTGTTGTCTAAATGAAAATGAGAAGAACTGAAGGAAGCCAAACACCTTAAGGGTTCCTTCATATCCTACTTTTTAAAAAAATTTTTCTTTTGTGAAGCCAAAATAAAGTCTCCCTCCCTATTCCACTGAAAGGAAAACATTCAGATGCTCTTGTCTCATCAGATAGATGCTGCCAAGTGATGATGTGTTGTCTATATTTTTGCTGCTGAACAAGGATCTATGAAACCAGGCAGATGAAAGATGGGTGTCCAAAGGTCCAGAAACTGAAGGCACCAAGATGAACGGCCCAGAATTCAACACTCGTCTCCCTGAGTCTCCAAACCTCACAGGAAAGCAAGAGGAAAAAGAGGGGCCAGTAACCATGGGTAACAACTCTCAGGTTAATCCCAGATGGGGAGGGGAAAACGCTTCTCAAGATTAATAGCTAAAGCACTCAGGGATTAGAGATTAGGGGGAGAATCCTGTTTGCTAGGATTAAGAGGGCTAGGTTCACATAAAAACCTCAACCAGCGAATTGCCTCTGGCAAAACAGTGGGGTTTATTATTATAATTATTATTTTAGTCTCCTCCAATAAATGAAAAACATCAGCAGGAGGGCAGCAAAATCCATCAAAGGTTTAGAAAATAAAATCTGAGGAAAGTTTAAGGGAACACAGTCAAGATAGAAATCCGATATTAAAAACAAAAATCAGTCCATGTTATTAGTAACATGGCAGATTATAAAGAATGAGAGATTAAAAAATATATATATAATCAACTTCATTTTCCAGAATCCATGCTGTGTGGTCTATTTCTTTGCCCTTGGCTCAGCTGGAAGCAGGTGAGATGGCAAAACTCACCCCTTTTGCACATGAGGAAAGTACAGCTGATACTTTCCAGAGTGCTCACTAAGATCTGCCTTTTGAGATTCACTCTTGGGTGCTTATCATTGGCACATAATTAAGGCACCTACAGAAAGCATACAGGAGGGAACAGAAAGAGATAAAGAACGGGTCTATGCTGTATTAGATGGGACTAATAGAGAGAAGAAATATTAATACAAAATATCAAAGCAGGCATTCAAAGTTTTGGTTAAGCAGCTTGCCTGAGATAATTTTCAACAATGAAGCCACGAACAAACCTGGATCCACCACAGAAAAGCTGTCTGAACTAGGCCCTACTCTGCTACACTACATACCAGAATGTCCAATCTGGGAGAGGATTTTAAGTACCCACAGAAAGGTATTTTAGGAGAGCTACACAAACCAAATATTCCTATCCCTTTCCCCACTTTATTCATAAGCCAGAAACACCTGGGTTACCACAACAGACCTGCCAGCCAGATATCACCCAGCAGCACATGAAGCCAGCAAGGAGAAGCAAGGCCACAACACTGACCCGTAAGCAAGGACCATGCTACTGAGTGACAGGCTACTGGAAAACACAGTCATCTCTTGCAGCCTAGCGCCACAGGTCCTCCACATAACCAGATGCCCTCCGTAGCCCTGTGTCAAAAATGCCTCATCATGACACTTACCATACATCTTCTCAAGCACTGAGGGAGAATTGGGAAATCTGATTACTCCAACACATTTGGCCTTTCAGGTGTCCAAGAGCTGCTAAATTGCCATACCAATGCACAGAAGAATCTCCTAACAAGAAAACCCAGGAGGCAAAAGGTAATCACGTCATTTCCAACAAAAGCCACAAAGAGAGACAAGGGTTGTAACAGGAAGGAAAGTGGAGCAGGTATTCTTAAACACAGATGTTCTTGGCTGTTTGTGAGGGACATTTAGCTGCATACAGACTAGGATGGTCCTCAACCTGCTTTAACAGGGAGCTATAAAACCATCTGCATACCTGCCCCTCAGACCACATGCGCAAGCATAGAGAAAAAACTGGCTCCACATTTTGCTGAGCAAGGTCTCCAGGAGAAAGCTTTTCCTGCTGCAGGTCATTTGGAAATCTTATTAAAGTGGCTGTGCACACACACACAAAAAATTATAAACATTTATAAACCCAACTCTTGTTTTGCCTGATGCCAGATGGTGTCACTGCCAGACTTCTGAGCACAGCTGGCAAGGAACTCCCATGGGAGCAAAGCCCAGGAGGCCAGGGCACCATCCAGGCTGAGAAATCCCAGTTTCTCATCATTTATTCCTCTGAATGAGCCCTGGTCCTCTGGGACTCGCAAGGCTAGTACAGCAGCAGGTGGAGATCCAGCTGATTCATGAGGAAAGTGCAAGCACAGCACATGGGGACTGTACATGTAGATAAAACTCCACTAACACACTGGAAGCACCACTGCCTTCTCCCACCTTGCCTGCAGCTGCTCCTTTTCCCCTGCTACTCTTGGAAACTAGATGACTCATCTTCCTGATGAAACCAAGTCTAGTTGGCTCTGGGCCTGGCCCCTTTTTGTATAGCAAAGGCCTTTTCCTCCACGCTCAGGTAAGCCAGCCATGTCTGCACAGGATGATGGCAACATCACTTGCCTAGCACCAGCAGCATTTCTGTGTGAGCAAGGAATGATAACACAGAGTTTCAGAGTGGCTGTGTAACAGGTCCACAGCCTACTTGTTTGCTTCCCACTGAATAATAGACACTGAAGGGTAACAAAAAGTCTAGGAGGGAGCAAAGTGAAGAGGAACCTGTAAGGCAGTAAAGTAGAAAGAAAGAGCCAATGTGTGATGCATACATAAATGACCAAGGCACACAAAAGCCCCTCCCAGTATCAATCTATGGAAGCCATCTCAAACAGTAATTCTGGGCACCACAACTTCAGAAGTAAGAAAGAAAAATACTGGGAAAGATCAGGAAATTGCAGAAATAAATAATTAGTAAGTGTTAAGAATCAGTTAGCTTAAAACCAAACAAAACACGGAAGTAAACAGTGAAGTTGAGGAAATGTGATGGATGTGTACATTTTCAGGGAAAAGGAACATTGAACCAGAAAGAGTATGCTCCATTGCTAAAGGGAGAAACAAAGTTATTAGATACTTAAAAACTGCGGTTTACCAAGACGGTAATTCCTCACAAATAACCCTCTACTCTCAGTCTGCTTTCACACCTCTTTCTGTCCCATCTCTACAGGCACAGCCTCCCAGCTGCCACACACTGTCATTGAGTCATGTTTCCCTTATCCCATGTGCCCCTCTTACCCCATACAGCAATACTCAGCCCTACCTGTGCCCCTGTCCATTCTTGACAAACTCGCTCCCCTCTGTCCTTGCAATATTGATCTCTAGTACAGATTAGAGATTAAGCTCTCCATTACAAGTCTACTTTTCCCCCAAAAATACTGGTTTTAAAAGCCAAAATTAACTTTCTGCTCTACTGTACAGGTACAGACAGTCAAAATAGCTCTGTTCCCCTTCAGCAACCACAATGAGGAGAATGTAGGACCTCCTTCTGACCCAGGCTAAAGATCCACTGTTGGAAACTAATGGCTTCAGAGTTGAAGACACATCGATTACTGGTGCTGGCTCTTCAACAGGGAGTATGGGGTTGTTCTGGTTAGAGCTATGGAGATGTTGCACAGACAGTAGGACCACCTTACAGCTCAGATTAAATTGAAAAACTGATGCTGGACAGTGGTGTGAATGGTGTTATGCTCTAATTTAATAACACAGCACACATTGCTATGATGCCATCACTTGCTGCCATGAAGATGCTAATCACCACCAAAACCTAAGTGTTGCCATTGCCCACCAGCACACATGGAGCAGCAGCAAAGGTACATTCACTGGCAAAAGTACACCAGTCCTAATACAGGCTTGTGCTATAAAAACACATGGAAATTTTACTGCAAATGGGGAGCTGCCTGTCCACCTTAATCACATCATTTGGCTAGAGCAGGAAAGCTAGGAAAATGAGAATCAGCTCCTGACAAGAATAAACAAAGCATAAAAGAAAAACACCAAAAAACCCTCCCTTCAATTGAGATCACCTAAAGAGAAAAAGCACTAGACGACAGAGCTCACAGTGTTTGGCTGAGAAGAAAGTTATTTACAGCAAGGTCTGGCCTCTTGCTGCCACCATGTAATTCCAGGCAATTGCACTTTCAAATAGATCTTTTCAGAGAAAATCAACAGTGGCCTTGCTTTCAATCTAGTGGAAAATGAAGTCCTGCAAATGTGTTGCATAAAGCTGCAGCAGAAAGAGTGCTGTGCACGCAGGCACGTGCTCTTAGGTGCAGGTTGGTGGGCTTAGTACTAAGCTCTACCTGGCCCTCTCCACATTTCTGAGCTCTCACATCACACACTCACATCACAGGCTCACACACTGGATTTCCTGTAACTAATAATACGTGTAAGACATTGCAGCAATGACAAGTTTAAAAAGACTGAGTCCTGCTGCCTACATCAGTCCTGTCTCTCCAGATCCAAGGA
This sequence comes from Coracias cyanogaster, assembly GCA_033124195.1. Lineage (NCBI taxonomy): Eukaryota > Metazoa > Chordata > Aves > Coraciiformes > Coraciidae > Coracias > Coracias cyanogaster. Next base: position 110,136 of record JAVSBS010011169.1, read on the forward strand.
GAAATGCTATCTCCAAGGCTCAGCAAAACTGTAGGCTTCCCGAGCAAGGCCCTCAGGCATGGAGTATACGGTCTTGTGAGGCATATATAGTACCTCCAAAGGACCATCCCAAGATTCAGCACTGACTACGCCCCACAGGCAATTTGAGTCAACACTAACATAGGCCCCAGTATCTAAAAGGCTGTTTACCAAGCCTGCAGTGTCCAGTACTGCCCTGATCAGTGTATCTGAAGCTCTCCACTTTTATAGAAATCCTGTCCCGCTTGTCATTCAAAAGTAACAGACATTGGCTTTTGAATGTTTGTAGACTACTGCAGAAAATCATCCCTGAAAGAGTTAATCCAAATATTCAACCTAAAAAAAACTTTAGGAGGGTGACTACTGAAAGCAAAAATATAATGAAACGCCTATGACTTCATGCAGAGGGGGCTGGAGGCTGCGTCATTATTAGAGGTCAACAACATGGGACTACAAAGCTAGCACAGACAGACTTCACACACACTCCCACCCTAAGCTGCTACTGAGCTTCACCCTCTACCCCAAACCACGTGCTAACACATGCCAGACGCGAGCATACATACACACACATACAGCCTCCAAATCCATTTCAGACAAAGGTCAAAGAGAAATATAATTTCAGGCACCTTCCCAGGACAGGTCAGAGGGATGGAAAGTAGAAGGTAAAGCTAGGCTTTGAACCATCTCAAACTAGCTCAGATACCACTGCACTGTGAACAAGGAAAAGGTTAATTCCCACAGCATGTTCTAGCAGGAAGGATTGTTAACTAGCATATTCCTTGTTTCAAGACACTGAAAAATTACAAGAGACAAACATGGAACTAGTAAGTCTAATACAAGCTAATCTTAAAGTAGATCTGAACAACACTTCTTATTGTTTTAGGAGTACTGGAGCATAGGTTTGGAAGCTTTCACCTGAGTCACTGAGTCCAGGTTCTGCAATGCACCCTACCATATATTTCAGCAAGCGCGTAGCTCAAGCTTTCCAGGACACCTATTCCACTCATGCCCAGGCCACAAATACTTCCAACACCTTAGAGCAAACCACTTCTAAAAAACTGCAGCCTGTCACTCTAATATGCAAGAACATCAGAGACTGAGGACATCACCACCCCCCACCTCTCTCAGGCAGAGAGGACATTAGAGAGAAGCCTCCTATAACCTTCTGAAACAAACCCTGCCTGTTTCCACAGTGGAAAGGGATTAAAAAAAACCAAAGCCTGACAATCTGACCAGAAGGAATTGAATTTTCTCTCCCCAAATCTAGCAATTGCTTTAATCCTGACATTGTGAAGGGGATGTGAAATCTGGCATCTGGGATAATGCAATGACAATGGGAGTGCCGATAGGGCTGGTGCAGCGTACAGGCTATCTCTAACTGAATCTAATCTGCACTGCTCCAGAAAAAGATGGAAAAATTAACAGCCAGAAGCCTATTTGCACAAAGGTGGAAAACATTCCCTGCCCCTTCTAGATAACTCGGCCAGTAAAACTCCTTTATAGCATACAGCATACTGACTACAAAGCACTAGAAACCCTTTTCACTCCTCAGTGCTGACACAGGTCTCCACAAGCACCCACAAGCCAGCAACATCTGTCCTGCTGCAGCATAGAAGACAAAATAATTCAACACAATGGAACAAATGCAAAAGGAGTTTTAAGAGATTGCAAATACTGAAGCTTCTGCTAAGGAAGTAGAGATTAAATACAACAAAAAAGAAAGTATCAGCAATTGCACCATCAATTCAGACTCGCCAGCTGTTTCCACACCACATAACATAGTCATTTAAGACTTCACAGAAACAGCAGGGAGGAGAATTCTGGATCTTCTCAAATGTAAGTATCTCTGCCACCCACACAGAGGAAGCACCACCTTTTTGTTGTTGTTGTTTTTAGCTCTGTAAAAGACTTAAGACTTGATGTACATAACCTAGCTTTTCTGACAGCCTCCTCTAGAGGACTTCTCTTCCAAGTAGCCATTAAATATATCATTAATCAGATTACAAAGTGATAGGTGTTTCAGAGAAAGCCCTCTTCTCCCACCCTGAGCCTTCTGCAGGTAGAAATGGTACCAAAACACAGCAATACACCCTACACATGCATTTATCCTCCCTGAGCATTAAAAGCTTTAGTTCATTAATTGACACACACTCTGCACTGTGTGATTTACCAAAATCACCAACAGCTTAACAGAGGGAAGTTGACACTACATGATGAATGAGATGTAAGTCCTTTCTAGAGCAGCACTGGGGAAGTGTGCCAAGCCCCTCAGACAGCAACAGCTCTCCCTGACGCTTGCTTGTGCAGACTTCTCATCCATTCCCGCTCCCTCCCCCCATGCTCCCCCCACTGCCTGCAAAAACAGACTTCTTCTCAGCACTGCTGCTAGCAGAGCACTACCATCCTCCAGCCCCAGGCACCTCCTGTCAGGCTCTGAAGCCCCAGTGCTCTGAAACAAGGGAGCCCAAACAGCATGGGCCTCTGGGGAGCAGCCTGCACCATTTTATCTCCTGAGCCACACCACCTCCTGAAGCCTGTGCACAAGTCAGATAACATCCTCCTGCATCTGAAGGGAGCCCCTTTTAATCTTGTGGTTAAATATCCTCAACATTATTATTCAGAGAAGACATTTTAAGATAAATTAATTTAAAACACACTTTACGGCCATAGAATGAACCACTACATCATGGGGCACACAGGGAAGCACTAGTCCATCTTGCGCTTTGTTGCCCTTCTAAACAAAGACACAGGAACTCTTTTCACACCATAATGTGCTTCTCAGCACACTGCACACAGCTATTTCTAGAAGTAAAATGTAGAAATATGTAATTAAGTATCTAACGCATCATCATGGACGGAGAACCAAACTTCTGTCCTAGATAAAGCCATGTCATTTATGGCATTCAGAAGATCCACATGATCTGTTTGTTACACAAAGCTACATGAACCTGCAATTATATAAACTGAAAACAAGCAAGAGTAGCAATGAACACAGTACTATTTTTAAGAAGTTTCTGCTAAATGTGTTCAGGGAGACACAACATTCAAGGCTAAAAATCAAATCACAAGCACTATCCCTTCCTTCATCCCCCTCTCTTGCTTCTTCTCTGAAGGAAACATCCAGCAACACTGCCCAGATATTACATTTGCATTTTATTCAGTATCCAGATCCAGGCCCCAGATAATCACCATACTTAGAGTTTTTCAAAAAGCTTAAAACCTTAATGGCCTGAATCATCAGAGCATTACCTCACTCTGATGCTAGTGTAAGTATAATGCTTTTAGCAGTTGCCCTGGTGGAAAATCAGTGATGCAACTGAAAAACTGAATGGTCTAAGTGTCTTATACAACTGTTATCTCTGTTCTAGGGAAAAGGATACAGAAAGATGCAGGAAAAACTTCTCTCAGGATGCACTGCAAGTTAGTTATAGACATGTGAACAAACCCCCCAGGTCTCTTGACTCCAAGTCACCTCTACCAGATCAACTGAAAAAAAAAATCCTCTTCCTCAATGCTATCCAAAATAACCATCTAAAGCAGTTACTTTCCCTTTCCCACTGCTACCACCTGACCCATCTGGAAAGCAGTCTCACTGCCTCAACACCAGCATCCACTTCAGATAATGACAACTCATACTGGAGACAAAAATCCCTGGCACACTAGAAAAAAAAAAACCTCTCCCTACCCTACCAGTGCAGCTAAGACACAGCTAGTGATCTGCATCTCACCCTGTTTCTTCCATTGCTGTAAGATACCTGGGTATGTATTATGCTCTTCTGTACCCAACTCAAGAACTAAACAAGGTCTGACTCCCGGTGAACTATGGTCACAGTAGTACATCACGTTGGGAACATTTCTGCTGAAGCTATTTGCTCATTTCTGGCAGGGCATATCCCTAAGTTCCAGCTGTGACAGAAGGTCATGGTGCAAGATACTTTCTTTTCACATTTTCCTCTCTTTATGATGAAGGCTAGAAAGTGTTTTGTGAGATACTCAAGCCTGCCAACATGGCAAGGATAGGAGGGGTCAAGTCACTTGGCACGAATACTTCTGGATCTGGTAAGTCTGTGAGCTAACACATGGACAGGAGCAAGAGAAACTCTCAAACAGGCATTTATATCAAAAGGTGCAGAAACTACCATGGAAGAGCTTGCTCAGCTCTAGTTTCCAAGCAGAGGACTCTATCCTCCCATATTTGCTACAATCACTTCCTTGTCAAGGCTCACTTTAGAAAGCAATTGTAATGGGATTTCTCTCTCTTCACTTAGAAAAGTTTATTAAAGTGCAAAAAAATTTTGGTAAAGTGAAAAATTTCCTTTCAAGTTCTCCTCTGCATAATTTCACTTAAGAATGGATGCAGAATCTCTCTAAAGCCTCTGCAGAAATAATAGCTAGTGTGGATAAGTTTCTATTTTTCATATTTTTGTAGCTCTCTAGGGGAAAATTGCTTTTGAGTAATCATCCAATATGACTTTTAAACTATAAAATGAGTGAAAACATTTCTGGATGTTTTTTTAATGCAAAAATGAGGCACAACTCAAAAACAGAATCCATGTACCTATGAATATTTACAACATATTTGCCACCACTGTTTAGTCACTAGAGCATGCATATGTCAGTTGTCTTGAGCTCGTGTTATCTTTGCTATCAGTGAATCCTGCACTGTTTTAAAAGCCCCAACCTGAAACAGTCACATAGCATCCACCTTTCGTACAATAAACCATGAGATAAAAGCAGAGTAGTGGAGTTGGGAGCCTTTAGTATCCACATAAAGGAAACTTTATCAGAAATGATAACAAGCAACTTAGGAATGCATGATCTGATCTGAGCTTCCTCTAAAACAAAGTAGAATGGAAAAAGAGCCTCAACATACCATTCATTATTGTCAAGATTTTAATCACACCCAAACAAAGGCTCTCAAAATGACTCGTCTTACAACAACATCTTGATCTCCATGCTAACATGTTATTTCTTTCAGAATGTTTTTGGGCTTGGCCACCACGTATCATCCTATTCTCAATTTTTATCTTACATGTATGTATTCCTTCTGCAGAGTAAATATCATCCTGGAAATAGAGCACAGTGTTTCTTCATAACTGAAATAACTGTTTGCAAGGAGAAAAAGAAGACTTGTCTCATCTGTGGAGAAGTTTCAAGAGCAGAGAGACTAGCCAGCCTGTTTCTCTAAATAGCAAATGACTGGTGATGTCCCTTACCCTTGACAAATGCTCTCAGAAATTCATTTCCTTCAGAAACAAATCAAAGTAATAATCAAAGGACTTGTCTCACTTTCTCTGCCACCTCCTTGGGATTCATTCCGCAATTTGGGGTTGGAAGCAAGATTTAGTTTTGGTCAAAAGCCATCTTAGAACACAGCCAGCTAAGATGGCCAGAGAGCAGATAGTCAGGAATACAGAAGACATCCACTCTCCGAGCTTATCCAAGCCATGACACTTTTCAGTGCTTTAAATTAATGCCAAAAAAACAAAGTTATTTTTGCTCACACTCATAACATTTCTCATGGCCAACAGATTAGAAGAATTCTACACCCACAAAAGAAAAGAGTTCACTTTAAACAGCCATTGTCCATTTATAAAACCCTGAATATAACTCCGGTATGGTAACCACATTTCAGTTCAAATAATAATGGTCTAACTACAACAGATTTTTCTGTAACATGTCTAATATATATGTTTTTTCTCCTTCATTACATGTACTAAGCTATAGAAATGAATCCAAAGGTAATACATGTAATTCATTACACTGATTCCTCTATATAGATTGCAAGGCTTGAGGTAGATGACATAAGTTGCAAGTCATTTGTTTAATACAGCCGTGATATCCACCTTCCTGCCTCCCGTATTTCCTCTCAGACTGCTCTGCATACTACATTATATGATGAGACCTTATGACATATTTATGAAATATAGCATCACTATCATGACTTCCACATTACATGCAGAAGTCAAGCGACCTGCCCAAGACTGCATGCTCAGCCAGTAGAATTGCTTTTGCAACTGAAGAACACCTATGTCACTGGCCTCTGCAGAACAAGACCCTACATACATTTCTCTAGCATGCTGAGGTGTTTAGCGTTTCTATAACATGCACCAGCAGGCAGATAAACCAAATGCTTGAGATTTTACCTCATGAGCCAGTGAACTGGAATGACTTAGCTAGGGTCAGTGCTTTGAAAGCAAAATTCCCACTGAGATCAGCAAGGCCAGGATTTCACCTCTGATTGTATTGGGTCTGGCTGAGATGGAGTTAATATTCCCCAGAGCAGCCCTCATGTTGGTGTGCTTTGTATTGGACACTAGAAAGGGTGTTAACACACCAGTGTTCTGGCTGCTGCTGAGCAGTGCTTGCACAGCACCAAGGCTGTATATCCAACATTCCCCACTGTTCACCCAGTAGGCTGAAGGTGGGCAAGATATTGGGAGGGGACATAGGCAGGACAGCTCAGCCAGCTGACCAAAGGGATATTCCATACCATACAACACCTGCTCAGCAATAAAAGCTAGGAGAAAAGAGGAGGGAGGCATTCATTATTAGGATGTTTGTAGTGGTTGCTCCAGAAGACATGTCTTGAAGCCCTACTTCCTGGTAAGTGACTGGACAGTGCCTGCTGATGGGAAGTAGAGAATAAACCTTTTATTTTCCTTTGCTTCCACATGTGGCTTTTGCTTTATTAAACTGCCTTTGTCTGGATACATGAGGTTTTTTCCCCATCTTATTTTCTCATCCCCTACTCCATCTTGCTGAGGATGGGAATGATGGAATGGCTTGTTAAGAAGTAGCACAAGATGAACCTTTACAGTGGTTTCTGGCCATTGGTAGAATAGACATGTTGACAACAACTTCCAGAACTGTCACACTTGCAACTTGGGGCAAAAGTTCTTCCTACAAATAAAAATTACGTAGTCCACTTAAACTGGACATGCTGCATGAAGCAATAGATCTCTGAGATAGGGTTATAATGATCTGGATCTCAAAATTGTGTAGCCAAGTACCACTAGCCAGCCAATCTGATTATGTAAGATCATTTGGGTCATATAATGAGTCAACAGTCAATTTACTTCACAATCCAAAATAAAAGAAAGAAGACAGGGCAAAAGAGGAAGACAAGAGGAAAGCAGGAGATGCACACTCAAAGGACTGATTACATAGGCTTCCACATGAGAGCAATCCAAAACAAACTCCAAGGCAGCTTCCTTCACGCTGAGTGCTGGCATCTCTCCCCAGATAAGCAACTGTGAGACTGTGCCTCCCCTGAGAAACTTCAACAATTTCATCAACCACAAGGAAGAGAGTCCTGGCGGTTAAGCGTGGAAGCTCCCTGTTGGAATCTGTATTTATAACACTGTTGCCTATTTGTTATTCCTTCAGAGAGTAAAAAGTGTCTATGCAAGCTCCTGTCTGTTGCCGTTAGAGATCCAATATAAAAAAGCCCCATCAGTTTGAGGATGGAAGAAATCCCAGAAACCTCTTGGCAGCTTGTTGCTGTCTTTCCATGCAGATTAGAGATTATTTCATTTAAACATTTTAGAAAAAAACAACTGGATCTTGAGCCCAGTACAACTTGCCTCAGGAATGCCAGTTTTTGTTACAAGAGGAATGAAACAGAACTAACTGGAGATCCCATCACAGGCAGGTACTTTAAAGCAGATTATCTGACAAGCTTCTGGTTGAGCACTGCTGCTGGATCTGACTGTAAATTACTATGTGATTGGCAAGAGATGCTTTGCACACCTCAAAATAAAGCCGAAGTCACCATAAAAGCTCAGAGCAATGCAGCTCCTCCTACTGAAATCTGAAAAAAGTTGCTGATGAAGGATTTTTGTTCCATCTTGGTCTGTTTTTTTCTTTTTAAACTACAAATATACTATATGTACCAGACTGCAAAATACTAATTTGGGAGCTACTATCAGTGTTCTAGAGTAAAAGTCTGATGAGTCAGAGAGGACACATTAGCTTCAAATACACTCTCCATGGGACCATAGACCAATGACTCTCCCCTCAAGCTTCAGCTATAAATCTCAACACTACTTCAGTTGTTTGAGGATAGACTTGTAATGATTTGGAACAATTAGTCAGTGGGAACCTCTCCCTCTGAAGACCATCTTCATCACATCTTTGTGCCAACTACTGTATTTGCCAGAATTATGTGCAATAAGTGCCGTCTTTTTGGTATTCTAGGTTTCCTTGCTGATTGAATTGAGACATTAAAAGAAACATAGGATAATAATTACAACAGAAAAGGAAAATGCCTTTCTTCATCCAGTTCCCTTCAAAACTGATCTGGAAATAGTGGCTACAGATATTAACATAGTTCTTGGATAGGTAACCTGCAGAGTTCAGGTTCCTGCAAACAGATGAAAATTCCTAGAAGCATTTTCCTCTGAATCAGTAATAAAGCAGTACCTTCACACAGAAACACGCACTGCAGTAGGCAAACAGGGTAACTTGGTATCAGTCCTTTAACCTTAAGATCTATTGATTGCAATTACTGGAGGCTGCAGTGTCACCAGAGGGGATACCTCTGCAACAGATGAAAAGCAAGGACTTTCCCAAAATGTTTTTTAAAGATCTCAAGAGCAACAAAGTTAGTTCAGATATCCTGGATGCTTTCCAGCAGCAGTAATTATTTCCTTTGAAGTTTCAGTAAGATTGAAAATTTTTCTTCATTCCTGTCCTTAACTGCGTAAGTTGAATTAGTGTGGTGTTATATGACAAAATATCAGTTGCAAGCTAAATAAATCCTCCTGTCCACACAATCTGAAAGTACTTCGGGATCCTTCAAGATGAAGTACACTTAAGAGCAAGTACAGTAAGTCCATTAAGGCATAGTTGCAATGAGTACTGCAATCTTTTCATTTATTCAATAATAAATTGATTTCTTCACTGGAGCTGATTTTTCCACTGTGTTAGGCCTGGTCTCTGATTTCCTTACCTGATGTAGCAGTAAAAGATTACATTGCTCTTGGTGCTCAGCTCCCAGGCACTCAAGTTCTCTTAGGATCAAACTTTAACTTTTTACCACTTGGTTCAGTTGTCTATCTTTGTAAACATCTGCTTAAGTGGTGGAGCCCCAAGACTGTACTCCCCCAGTTCAGCCCTAGAAGTAACTTCTTATTTCTTTAAGATCTCAGGGGGCTGTGGAACAATTCTCAGGTCTTGCTGGTGAGTGGAGGTTAATCTAATAGCTATGATACAGTGATAAGTTGTTAACCAACATACAACAAAAGAAAATAGTATTATCACACCCACTTTATTTCAACACAAGAATGAACTCTGAAGTATAAAGGAGTTCAAGTACAGCAGTGTAGAGATTTTCCCCCCCCTCATTTAATCTGTACAATAGCAACCTCCTTCCTTTCCTCAGAGCTTCACAAGGTATTTCTGGGCTTTCTTCTCTCCTGGTCCTTAACCTGACATTCCTACAAATGGCTCTTTAACAGCAGACATCTCTCATTTCGGGTGACCTTGAAGCAACACACACCCCACCCTACACCAGAGGTGCATAGGGAGCCAGAAGAGTCCTGCAGGGAGAGAGGCACAGGTTGTAGGCATGAAAGGAGTCACCCATATTTATAATAGATAATGAAGAAAACCATTTATGTCAGAGCCAACTGTCACATGGAGCAGTGACCCACCACTGCTGCAGGAAGGACTGTGCACTTCACTTGCATCAGGGCTGTGCTCAGCCTCAGCAGTGCCGTTCCACTCTTGAAGCTTTTGGTCTGAAGGTCATTGAACACCAAGAAAGGAAGATACCAAGTGTAAGGGACTGACACTTGAAGCCCAAGACCAGTACTTTAAGATGTAGGCAATCCAACTTTCATCAGTACCACCACACAAGCATTGCTGCATGGAAGAGTCACTAAAAAATGGTTGTTGCTTCAGTTTTTGATTGATCGTTTTTTATTTCCTCCTCTCTTGTTGGTCTCACATTCATTCTCTTATATCCCACTGAAAATATCACCTGCTTTCTTGGAAAAAAAAAAATCCCTCTCTGTCCATAAAAAGTTTGCAAGAGACAAGTAAGCTCTGGGGCAGCTTGTGTATAGAAGAAGGTGAGCACAATATTACCCTCACTTTGAAATGCACAAAACGCTTCAACCTCACAGAAAGCAGCAGTTCCTGTTTCTGCCTGTGCAGACCTGTGAGTGATGACCACTCACTATAAGAAAAATTAAAAAATAGCAGTGAAGACCAATGTTAAGCTCTTTCAGTCCCATTCACTGAAAAATGGCAGGAGATCTGCTGGGGTGCTCCAAACAGATGGGTCGTGTTCCTAAAAGGCACACAGGCAACGGCATATCTCCTGCTTTCCCAGTTGCCCAGAAAGCAACATCCCTGCCTCCTGACAAGGAGCCTTGCCTAAAAGGCATGACTGGTTGGTGTGAGTGTCCTTGAAATACCTGGCAGAGTCCACATTGCCACCTTCAGTCAATGCTTAGCCAAGCTGCACACACTTGGCTATTTAAACTTGTCTCATCAGTTGCTCCATCTGGCCTCCTAAGCAGTGTAATGAAAGGCTCCTATCTTGAGTTAATTTCTCAGGCATTGCACTGGCATAATGCCTCATTCCTGGGAAACACAAGGCCTTTATGGACCTACAGGATGGGCACACCTAGGCAGCAGTCCCAGGCTTAGGTACAGATATTTATGTACCATCAAGCTGCACCAAGGCAACCAAAAACAAGGACATGCATTAGTGCCTACTGAAAAAAGGTAATTCAACAATAAAATACAACATTGTGACTTAAATTATGGATGTGCAAGGTCCTGCACTTGAGTCAGGGCAATCCCTGTACAGGCTGAGGGGCGATGGGATTGAGAGCAGCACTGCAGAGGACTAGGGGGAACTGGTGGATGAAAAGATGGACATGAGCTGGCAATGTCTGTGTACAGCCCAGAAGGCCAGCTGTATCCTGGGCTGCATCAAAAGCAGCATGGCCAGCAGGTTGAGAAACGTGATTCTACTGCTCTATTCTGCTCTCGTGAGACCTCACCTGGAGCACTGTGTCCACCTTTGGAGTCCTCAGCACAGGAAAAATATGGAGCTGGAGGCCACAAAGATGGGCAGAGGGCTGGAACACCTCTCCTATGAGGAAAGGCTAAGAGTGTTGGGTTTGCTCAGCCTGGAGAAAAGACTCCAGGTAGACATTATTTCAGCCTTTCAGTACTTAAAGAGGCCTAATATGAAAGATGTGGACAGTCTTGCAAGAAGACAGGGGGTGATGGTTGCAAACTAAAAGAGGATAGATTTAGACTAGAAAAAAGGAATATATTTTTTTTTTTTTTTTTTTTTTTTTTTTTACAATGAGGGTTGTGAAACACTGGAACAGGTTGCCCAGAGAGGTGGA
>JAVSBS010011170.1:0-42794 GCA_033124195.1 Coracias cyanogaster
CTCTTTCAGTGAAGAACTTCTTCCTGATATCCAATCTAAACCTCCCCTGGTGCAACTTGAGGCCATTACCTCTTGTCATTTCATTAGGTACCTGGGAGAAGAGACCAGCACCAGCTTCACTACAGCCTCCTTTTAGGTAGTTGTAGAGAGCAACGAGGTCTCCCCTCAAACTCCTCTTCTCCAGACTAAACAATCCCAGTTTCTTCAGGCACTCCTCATACGACTTATTCTCCAGACCCCTCACTAGCTTCGTTGCCCTTCTCTGGACCCACTCCAGCACCTCAATATCCTTCTTGTACTGTGGTGCCCAAAACTGGACACAGTACTCAAGGTGCAGTCTCACAGGTGCTGAGTACAGGGGCACTGTCCTTCCTCCTCATGCTTTTCATCTGCTCAGGCATGAGCTTCCTCCCACAGACTGCAGTTCTTCGTGAGCTGCTCCAGCATGGGTCCTTTCCATGGGATACAGTCCTTCAGGAATGGAATACTTCATTGTGAGTCCCCCATGGGCCACGGTTCCTGCCAGAAAACCTGTTCCTTCATGGACTCCTCTCCACTGGCTGCAGCTTTCTTCAGGACATATTCATCTGCTCCAGTGTGGGTCCTCCACAAGCTGCAGCATGGATGTTTCCTTCACTGTAGCCCTCCATGGGCTGCAGGGGGACAACCTGTGTCACCATGGTCTTCTCCACAGGCTGCAGAGGAATCTGCTGTTGTGCCTGGAGCACCTCCTCCCCTTCCTTCTTCACTGACACAGATGTCTGTAGGGCTGTTTCTCTCACATTTTCTCAGTCCTCTCTCTCCCAGTGGATACATGTTTCTCTCACATTTTCTCAGTCCTCTCTCTCCCAGTGGATACATAGCCTGTTTCACACTTCCTTAAATATGTTACCATAGAGACACTACCAGCATCAGTGATGGACTCAGCTTTGGGTAGCAGCAGGTCTGTCTTAGAACTGGCAGTGTCTGACATGGGCCCAGCTCCTGGTCTTTTCTCACAGAAGTGACTCTTGCAGCCCAACTGCTACCAAAACCTTGCCACATAAACCAAATATATTCTTCCTCTTAATCCTGTCTATACTACCCCCAGCAGCCCTGGAATGCCCCAGGAAGCATTTGGTGCCACAGATGGAGTGCATTTCCTACTTCTTCCTCTTGTATTCCTCCCTACCAAGGTGTGGGCAAGTGGATGTGAGAAATGGTTAAAAACCACTGCGGCAGAGTGAAATTAAGGAACAGCTGTAGCTCATCTGGAGCAGCCAGAGGAGTGCAAGCAGGGACCACATCCCATTTCCAGGGGGGCAGATGCTCCACATGTTACCCTCTCCCTTGGGGCTGCCTCCTTGCTGTGGCAGATTGCAACCTGGCAGATTTCCCATGAGCAACCAGAAGCTGTTCAACCAATCAATATAAAGAGCTCAACAATGAAAGATGTTTTCTTATGCCAGTGACATTGTGTATTTTCCCTATCACAGAACTGGAGGACCTTGCTGTGTCCGGGACTAGAGAGTTCAAAGCATACTCTGTGCCAGGGTGTGGGACGGGTTCTCCACAGAGCAGAGCCCCAGCTCACTTATCTGAGAGTTTTGGCCTGAGGAAGCTTGCAGGATTAGACCCTTAGTGAAGGTCTGAGTAATGTGCGATCTCAGAGTATATAATGACTCACAAAGAGAAACAAATTACTGTAATTTAGGGTGTTTTGATTTCAATGCCAGAATTAGAACAATTCATTCCAGTTCAATTGAAAACAGAAGAGACACGGGGTACATTTTCATTTTGCAGGGTCTTTAAGCATCTGCTGTTAACTATGAGAATTCGCAATGAAAGGCATAAAGCACTGTTAGAAAAGCACTTGAAAACACTTCCTGGGCCCATTCTCTCAGCCTGATTTGCAGGAGATATACTTCTGTTATTTCAGAAGAATGTGAGAGCACGGAGTCTCCTTATTGCCAGCCACTGGAACTCTTCCATGCAGAGGGCTGGATTCTGGCTTTTCTTCAGAGAAAAGGCTGAGAGAGTTGGAGTTGTTCAGCCTGGAGAAGAGAAGGCTTTTGCTGTGGCCTTTCAATACTTAAAGGGGACTTACAAGAAAGACAGGGACAGATTTTTAGCAGGGCCTGTTGTGATAGGACAAGAGGTAATGGTTTTAAACTAAAGGAGGGTAGATTCAGATTAGATATAAGGAAGAAATTGTGTACAATGAAAGTGGTGAAACACTGGAACAGATTGCTCAGAGAGAGAGTAGATGCCTCATCCCTGGAAACATTCCATGTCAGGGTGGATGGGGCTCTGAGCAACCTGATGTAGTTGAAGATGTCCCTGCTTACTGCAGTGGGGTTGGACTAGATGACCTTTAAAGGTCCTTTCCAACCCAAACTATTTTATGCTTCTACAAACAAGTGAACAGATTAATACTGGAAAGAGCAAAGCTGTCTGCATGCACAGGGCAGCACCACTCCTGCCTTAGAGAGCTGTGGAGTTCCTGCCATATCTGAAAGGGAGATTTTATCTGCAAGAAATTTCTGTATCTCTGTGTGACTGGTGAATACAGTCAGTGTTTAACACATGCTGTAGTAAATAATACACAATAATAATGTGGTAAGAGTCATTTGAACCTTTTATGCGGTACCAGTGAAATGTTATGGTGCCTGCCTCTCTCCAGTCTGCTGGAATTTTGCCACCATGTTGAGTATTCACCCCAAAATTATAAAAAAAACAAAGAAATGAAAGGAATAATTAAGAAAATGCCAGACTCACTTGCCCTAACCTAGGAATCTACCTGTAAAACAATCAGCCCCATCTTCCTTTATAGGCAAAGAAGAGGAATATCAACTTCATTGTAAGACACATATATCAGGTCAGTTGACTGTGTTCTGGAGGTGTCTGTTGGCTCCAAGTGGAGGCCTAGAGAGACTCGTTCAAATACAGATAATTGTGTTTTAGATCTTTGAAGTTATAAGAGGTAAGTTCTATCTAGCAGCCTGTTCCTGCACACTCCAGGTCTTCTCCCCTTGTACATCATATGTTAATATTACCAGCCTAATTGGTGTACACTGCAGAAAATGAATGTTTTGTCTGTACCAAAATGAAGGGTAATCTTGCCACAGAGATCTTTTCTATGACCTGTCATGCTGGCTGTGTCATTTACACAACTCCTTCTCTGCCTTTCTCCTACCTCATCCAGAGTCTTGAAAAATTGCTCACAGTGCAGACTAAGGAACTTGCAAATCAAGCAGTTTAGCTGTTTTTTTCCTAATCTACAATTTTTATTCTTACCCTTGATGCCTAGTGAAGAACAGTTTTGGCTGGCTCTGTCTTTGTACTGTTTTTCTTTACATTAATAGATAGCATATAGCTGCAATGGCAAAATCCAAAACACATGTCCATAAAATACAACCTATGCAAACAAAATACATTTATGTAAATATATGTATGTAATGTATAAGTGTATATGTATAGTCCTGAGAGTCAAATGCACTTGATTATTCTCTATTGCTGCTCAGAAACTCTAGAGGAAGATTTCTTTTGTTTTGCCACTTTCATATTGGTACACTGAATCTTCATAGATCTTAAACTGAAAACTGTGTGACAGGGTGAATTTGGCTTTGCTTTTATCATGTAGCACAGTTAAGTACAATGAAGACCATTTGTAAGTCCTAGTGGTATATCTATGCTGAGAATTAAGTGAAGAAGCCTATCTTGTATCTATCATCTGTACCGATCCTGAACAAAATGTCAAAGCCTAAATTACAGATTCATTCTCTCTGCTGTCAGTTGCCTTTGAAGCAATTGGCCTTGTTTGTCTTCTGGAGATTTTCTTCTCCTTTGGTTCTTTCCAGTGTACTGTTTACCAGATCTTCTTCATCCTCCATCTCCCCAGCTCTGGTTTTCTATGTGGCACAGTGAAGTTTGCATCTTTCTTTCTTCCTAGACTATTTCTTTCCCAAATATAAATTTAACTAGTTTGTGCTTATCATTAACAAAGCTGTCTGTCCAAAGTTTCTGCTATCCAAATGAAAATATCTGATATCTCTTTCAAAGTTACCAGCCAGACGTTGAGATTTCAAGCTCAGTATATAAAAACAATAACTTTAATCTTCCTCTGACTGTTCTTTTCTCTGTATATATAGCCTTGATATCTTTTGAAAGCTTTCTTATCTTGCTAGTTGCTCAAGCTCTTCATCTGGAACTTATTTTTCTTCTAAACAGGTATCTAGATAGATCCAGGCAATGCATATGATTTGCAAAGTCTCTGCACAATATTACCAACATAAGGACTTTTTTTACCCATTGTGAATCAAAAATACCTGTTCTGTGACTTAGTACTTTGAAGTCACTTGCAGGGACATCTATTATTTGGCCTTGCAATTTGCCCTGCTTCAGAAATCCCATCTGAAAAAAAAATTTTTAATTTGAGGAAGAATGGCTAGAAAAGTGTCCAATGGAAAAGGACATGGGAGTTCTGGTGGACAGCCATCTGGACATGAGCCAGCAGTGTGCCCAGGTGGCTAAGAAGGCCAACAGCATCCTGGCCTGTATCAGAAATGGTGTAGCCAGCAGGACTAAGGAGGGGATTGTCCCCCTGCATTTAGCACTGTTGAGGCCACACCTCAAATACTGTGTTCAGTTTTGGGCCTCTCACTACAAGAAAAATGTTGAGGTGCTGGAGCAGGTCCAGAGAAGGGCAATGAAGCTGGTGAGGAGTCTAGAGAACAAGTTGTATGAGGAGTGGCTGAGGGAACTGGAGTTGTTTAGCTTGGAAAAAAGGAGGCTCAGGGGAGACCTTCTCGCTCTCTACAACTACCCAAAAGGAGGTTGTAGTGAGGTGGGTGCTGGTATGTTCTCCCATGTAAAAAGTAATAGGAAAAAAGGGAACAGCCTCAAGTTGCACCAGGGGAGGTTTAGATTGGATGTAAGGAAAAATTACTTCACAGAAAGAGTTCTAAAGCACTGGGACAGGCTGCCCAGAGAAGTGGTTGAGTCACCATCCCTGGAGGTATTAAAAAGACCTGTAGATGTGGCGCTTAGGGACACATTTTAGTGGTGACCCGGCAGCACTGAGTTAACTGTTGGACTTGATCGTAAAGGTCTCTTTCAACTAGAATAATTTTATGATTCCATGTATCGCCTAGCATATGCCAGCAGTTTTATCAAAAAAAAACCCAACTTCATTCTGGAAACCCTTCAAAACCTGTCTTTCCTCTTAACTCTTTCAGTATTAAAAGATCAAAAACCACCTCCAGGTAGCTCAGTCTCATGCTTTGCATGTAATCTCTTCTCATTCTGTTGGTTTTGAACTGTTCTGGTCTACCCAAAGATGGTTCCTAGATGGTTATATGACTGCACACTTGATACCAACTCATGCATGACATATTACTAATATATCAAATTCCTGCATGCTGGTTTAGTCCAGTGTCATGATACACCATGGAGCCAGTAATGAACAGGTGAGAGAGGTTCAGAACAACTTTCTCAACTCCCTCATGTTCCTATCAGCAATATAAATATTTCTAACACCATTAGGTCAAAGAGATGGCTTAGATATTCCTTTTTTACTCAGTAACAAAATCAGTAAGGAACATTTACAAAGTCAATCATCCCATGACAGCAGGGACATGGAGACCAAGCAAACAAAAGGAAATTGAGTTGGTTTTAGTCAGACTCTGTGATTTTTTGCTGAGGGGATTTAGTTATAGTCTCAATAGTCACCCAGAGGCCACTGTATTCATGCTAATATTCACCAGTGAGAGGTGGCAGTTTCCCTAAACCACCTCTCAGGTTTATGGAACGCATTAGTGCTTTCAGTATGCTTCAGAGCAAAAGCCATGCAGATGACATGGAAAGGAAGGTGAGTTGGACTAACCTGCTTGAAAGGGAATAGATGCACTCACAAGGTCAGTTACTTCTGGGAGCAAATTTAAGAAACTGCTTTTCTAATATTAGTTACTGCTTTTCAGGCACTTCAGATGTGATTCCCGACTTTTTAACTGTGTCTGCTCAGTTTTGAGTCAAAGTCATACAAATGAATTATGCCTTCAGCAATGGCTTTCTCACTTGTCAGAGTGTTGATTCATGAATGCAGGTGGATGGAAGTCAGAGTAACTGAAGCAGTTATCACTTCCAGGCTGCGAATCTGGGATTTTCAAGAGCTACTTCACTTTTTTTTCGGCTCTCCCTGATATTAGGTAGCAGTTTGTAGGCAGGAGGCTGCCAATAACTGAGTATTAACAGCGTCTGTTGTTAAACTTCAGTCTTGTTTGGTTGTGAGTCAGTGCACCCTAAAATGAACTGGAAAGGCTCATGGGCAATCACTGCTTCTCCACTGGAAAACAGGACCAATAGGCGGATATAGAATCATAGAATCATAGAATGTTAGGGGTTGGAAGGGACCTCTGGAGATCATCAAGTCCAACTCCCTGCCAGAGCAGGACCATGAGGCTTTGTGTCTTCCACTGCTGTGCTGGAAGCATGCTGGGCTTCCCCTTCCTGAGCAGTGATGGAGCACACCCAAGTCAAGGCCAAGTAGGGGAAGTTGCTGGTGCCACCTTGAGATCACTCTGGAGTCTCTATAGAGCTTTCTGTGTAGCACTTGACCTCTGTAGCTGTACTAGTAAATTTGATAAGTAAATAAAATGTAATAATGAAGATAACTGATTACAGCTAATCTCTTTAATTACATTATGGACTTACACTCTCCAAAGCAGTATGTGCTGTCCAATGATGAATTTGGAAGTCAGGCTTCTACATTATTTTGAAAGTTGTAATAAAGCATTTGCATATAGACTTCTCTGCCTTTCTGTAGGAGAAGCAGGTATGTTTTGTTTTATTCTGGGTGGTTTATGAAAATGACTGTTGCTGAAGAGCTGAGTTTCATGGAGTATAGTCTCAAGAGGGTGTGGGTGAATCACAAGACCAAAGAAAGGATGTCCTGCTTAGGTCAAATGTCTTTTTTTCTGTCATTCTCATTTCATAAAGGCCTGTAAATCTCTAGCCATATGGCCAGCCAGGTGTGCATATGAATAGAGAACTTAGGCTGTCATTTTCAAAGGAGTTGAAGACACTTAGGTGCTATTGAAATACAGTTTACAGTTCATTAAACTTTCAGTAATTGTTGCTTTTCATAAATTAATATATATTATTTATGTTATAATAACAAGTATATTTACCAAGTAAAAGGTTTTTCTTTGTTAGGTGCAGGACATGACTGAAGAAGACTTTAGTTGAATAGCACAAAAAAAGGATCAGCTTGTATATATATTTGTTATCATTATTTTTTTTCTCTCTTTGAAGAAGAGGCAAAATATGAAAATGAAGCATCATCTAGAAAAAAAAAAACCTCCAGTGATTGTTCTACTGGATAAATTTTTGACAGAACCAATGCAGTACTGCATAGCTCTCACAACAGTTAGTTGGCCTCAGTTATACACAACCTTGAAACTGCAGCACTAATCTTTCCAGAATATTGCAGGTTCCTTTCTCCTCCTTTTGTTTATATTCCCCTCCTGGATGACTGTTCTTATTTTAGTTTATTTCTCTCTCTCTTTATTAATAGCCATATGTCCCAAGGGTTCCTCTGCTGAGTTTTAAAAAAAAGGCATTGGTAAGCTTCCATGCTACAATATTTAGAGCATCACAAATCGTGGTCATATCATGAAACACATTTGAACATTTCCTTTTGCCCCTTGGTTGAAAGAGGCTGCACTTTAATCTTTAGGAACATACATCAGTATACCAGGGACATGAACTATAAAAATTCTTATTGGAAAGTTAAATAGATGTTTCATAAAAATAAGATGTTGCAAAAGTAAAGTTGGAATTCCTTCAGAGGGACTTGAGGCTATTATTTGTGGTTAACAGAAGTCAAAGAGCTGACAGCAAAAATACCATTCAGAGTTACCTTCTGTTTCTTTTAATACAGGCATATTTTGGTTGTTTCAGCTTGAGTGCCCTCCTTCCTCACTCTGTGACAGCTTGGGGGAACATTACTAAACACAAGGATTTTTTTTTTTTTTAATGATTGTGGCATGTAGGGAAGATGATTAGGAATGAAGCTCCCATGGAGACAAGCATGCAGGAAGGCCCGCCAGTCTTTCAAAGAAAGACTTATTTGTTTCTTATTTAGGTGTGGCTTTGTAATGAACACAAACAAGGAAAATACAGACCAAAGAAGTTTGCTTCAAGTTTCGCTTCTTTAAATATGTCCTTAAAAGAAACCTGTGTATTAATATGGGAGAAGAATGTATAGCTTGCTACACAGAGGTCTTGCTTATTGTTTAAAGGAAAAAGAACCAACGGGACAACTTTTTATTAAAGGGTTTGGATTGTTTTCTAGAATTATTTAATTAATAATGACATTGAAGATTAAGTTGTAATAGTCATACAGTCATGATATTATAATAAGAACTGTTCATGTAAGGCTGGAAAAAAATGAGTTGTATAGCCAACAGAAATTACATGTATCTATATTAGAAAGGATAGCTAGGAAATAGAAATTGAATTGGAGAAAGAAGATTGAACATGAAAGCATGAGTGTTTGGAGGCTTTCCTCAAATCATATTTTCAAAATGCAACTTACGCCAATGTCTGGTAAGACGGGCTAGTCAAACACTGCTTTCAAGTCAACAGTGAAGAGCAGGGGTCCTCAAACTTTTTAAACAGGGGGCCGGTTCACTGTCCCTCAGACACTGTCGTGGGCCGGACTATAGTTTGGAAAAAAATGACGGGGGAGTCGCCCACCTCGCTGATGCCGCTGCCCCCCTCCCTAGCCTGGCCTCGCAGTCCAGAAAGGGTGGCCAGAAGGGACTGAAGGAACTTTGCCACACCCGGGCTCTGGATGGGGCGCGCATTAAGTGGCAGGAAGTCATCTGCGGCTGCTTGGCTTCCCCCCAGCAGGGGGGGGCAGGCGGGGAGTTCTGTAAATACCCACGGGCCGCTTTGAGGACGCTGATGGGCTGTATCTGGCCCGCGGGCCGTAGTTTGAGGACCCCTGGTGAAGAGTGTTGACTCTCCCTCTTGATATATGCATCAGTGAAACTATGATAATCTAGGTGTGATGGTCAGAACAATCCTAGAAAAAATAACATGTCAGTTGTACCCATTTAGATCACAGTTTACTGTGACCACAGTGACTGCTAGTGCATCTGATACTAAAGTTACTCTAATACAAAATATTTTCCAAATCTTGAGTTCCTAGGTATTTATACCGATAGTAAGAATTCCTTTGTAAAAATTTGTTGATAATCAAAGTTACAAAGTTTATTGTTAATCAAAGTTAAATTAGCAAGAAGTTGTGGAAAAGTCTGTTGAATGGTATAGCTACAAACTCATACATCAGACACATCCCCTAATCTCATGTGAGAAGGGAAATATTTTATTTACTGTGTCATTAAGCCTCCTCTCTTGTATCTCACAGCTCCCAACCCACCCACCATTCGAGAAGAGCTCTGTACAGCTTCTTATGATACTATTACTGTCCACTGGACATCAGATGATGAGTTCAGTGTGGTTTCTTATGAGTTGCAGTATACCATCTTCACCGGACAAGCTAATGTTGTTAGTAAGTATAAACCTTCTCTTTTCTAGTTCTTTTTCCTTTTGGTTTCTCTGTAAACCAAGTGCATTTAAATATAAATGTACTTAGATGTCAAGAACAAAACAAAAAAATATTTTCTAGGAAGATTTAAATCCAAAATTCTAAATGCAAACTAACAATGATTAAAAAAAAAATTAAAATTCAGAATTCAAACAAAATTTCCTGTGTCTTTTCTAAGAGTGGCAAAGAGAGCTTTGAAAGACTAAAACCAGCACATATTCCCAAAGGCACAACTATTGTCTGTGTCAACAGGACTTGTCTTTCATGTCCCAGGTCCCTTGTTGCAGATGTAACAGGGACAAAGGCCTCAGTTCCATTGTCTAGGCAATCAGGCACTTGGGGAGCCTGTGTTGAACTGGTCATTTCAGAATTATAGATTAAGTCTTTCCCTCTGTTTTTTACTGTCTTCAAGTATACAAAGCATAGCTCTTAGTATAGTGAAGACTAAGGCAGCACACATCAGTGGAACAACCATTAATATGGTAACTTTGTTCAACTTATAATGACCTTAACAATCATTGCTTTATATCTTGTATTGTAGCACATTTTTCTTATTAAATACAATCTTTGTTTTAAATCTGTGACTTTCTTTGATGAATAAACTTACTGATTATTCCTTGGATTGTTTTGTTGTTAAATAACTATTTCTCAAAGAAATAAAATATTGTCTAATCTTTGGGCAGAAAGTCGACACTTTTGGGTTCAGTGCATAGTGATCATTCATTATGAATTTAGAGAAGTCATTTAACTTCTTCCTGTTCCCTGTATGTTTAATGGGAATACCACTAGCTGACACATACTTGCTTTATGAAACAAGGATTCTGAAATGAACCAAATCAATCAAAAGGCAGAGTTTGTTCAGTCAACATGGATTTAAATTGGGAACTCATTGCCACAGAGGGTTGCTCTGTTTTTGAGTCAAAGAGGTGACTGGACAGATCATGTAAGAATAATCCAGAAAACCATGAAGTGCAGAGACTTCCTTCTGATGCAGGAAGTCCCAGAGCTGTTGAGGCCTGGGAGAGTGTGGTGAGAAAAGATCACTGTGTGCTTTCCCTGTTCCTTAACACCTTCCTACGCTCTTGCTTTTGTCCACCAGCAGATACACTGGCCACGCAGAGCTAGATAGGCTTAGTTCTGATCCAGTGCAGAAGTGTTTTTCTTCTTACAAAGTTTGTTGAGATACTTTGATAAAAGTCGGTGCTGTGGACGTGTTTACATGCTTTATGTCAGTGGAAAAATGGCATGGTCTATGCCAAGTTTCAATTCTGAGCCAAACTTTTGCAGTGACTCTGCTGTTGTTGTGTACACTTCATTTTCTCCATTACTAAACTGGAGTTAGTTTTCCAAGCCATCTGAAAGGATATCTGAGGATTCATCTGCTGGCATTTTAACACTGTTTTAAAGTAACATATTGTGAGTATATTATGGTATTCAGGATTTACTGAAAAATAAGGTAGACTGTTGAAAAATTGATCAGTGCTTTGCCAAAATCTTAATTTAGTATTTTACAAAACAGCCTAATTTTGGACAACATACTGTAAAATTTCAGACTGCTGGAAAGACCAAGTAAACTTCAACACATGCTTCTACATCTGAGCAGGCTGGGTAACAAAAAAGGTCTAATAGTAATTTGGAACAAATTGGAGCAAGTTGGATAAGGCGGGAAAAGTTTCCCTGATTAATCACTACTAAGCAGACAGGACTTATGATTATACAGTACATTGCTTATTTTCTAACCCATTTTTAAGTATCGCTTTATGCTAGAAGACTTTATGTAAGTCAGTTATTGGCATTATGTGTGAATACAACAGCACAAAGGTGTGCCATTTCCACACCTTTGTCATGTGGGGTTTTACTCTTTGCTTACTAGTGAATAAATAACAAGGTATTTCATTTTTAGGCTGTATTGTAGGTTTCCTATGTGAAGATTAAAGCTTTAACCTGCAAAACGTAATTAATTAGGCTGCCTTCGGAGATGTAACATGATAATTTTGGGGTATAGCATGAAATGCTCAGTGTGCAATCTGAATTTTCATTTTATCACTTTACAAAAATGATGTTATTAGAAGTTTGAAGAGAAAATAAACTAACACTGTAAGAAACTTATTTTACAAAATGCTCTGAAGACCTTAAATAACAGTAGAAAGAAATGAAAGAGCTGGCTGGTTTGGGGTTTTTTTTTAATGCAGCTAGCTCTTACACAAATATTCTGGCTGTTAGTTTCAATGTAATTGAAAGCTATAATGTTGACTCAAGGTAAATATATGAATACATAAGTAGATGAGAAAGTGTTTTCTAAATGTTATAAAGCATTTCTTAAAGTCTCATTATTTAATGTAGACTTGAACACCTCCAATGGAGATGTTCCCAGCAAATCCAACCACTGCGCAGGTTTCTAACACATAAGACTCTCCCAGTTCATTCCAGCTTCCAGTGATACTGGAGATTTGCCCACTAATGTCCTATTTTTACTCAGAACACTGCTTGGATGTTTCTTCACTTTGTTTCTTCACTTGTTATGTTCTTTGTCCTGCACAGGCGTCTAATATCCCAACTTTTATAAATGACTTTCCAACATTTTCCTTAGACTATTGGAGCATACCTGAGTAGTGTGGCTTGAACACAGTGAGCTATTTTCGCTGTAAGTGGCATTAGCAGGCGCTGCACTGCAGACTTCATGTTTTCATGAACTTCAGCTAGGTGATAATTTTTCCTTAAATCATGTTTTAATAGAATAGATTTTGGATTAGCACTAACTTCTTTCTGTTTATGGCATTGACATGCTTTTGCACAGTTTTTTGGTTTGGTTTTTTTTTTTATTTCTCTGTCATGTCCCCAGAAGTTTCCATTGGCACTGGGTGTCGCCTGTAGCAGGTAATGTAAACAGGTTCATAGATTGTCTTCAGTTCTGTGGTTTTGTAGCTATGAATTAGTCACGAGGGAGTAGCTAGAGTACTGCATTAAGCCAACAACCATTTTTCCCCTGAGACACTAGGAATCACTCTGCATACATACCCACCTACTGTGCTAATGGAGGCTGTAATTTTGGAATCCGTTTCTTAAAACCACATAGCCAGACTGACTGCACTTTCCACTCCTCAGTACATTTCCCCCACCAGAGGCATATATCATTCAGAGATTGCTAAGAATTCAGTAACAAAAACAAGCAATGCTGTGTTTTTCTAGTCTATTTTCTATCCAACATAATCAACTATATTCTTTTTTATTAACTGAAAAATTGGAGAGTTAACATTTGATGGAAAAGGTCCAAACAGAGTATTTAATTTTGAATCCTATTTCATACAGGAAAGATTATTTCCAAATGTGGCCAAAGTGCTTGGCTATTAAATGCTTGGCAGCCCTCTTCTGTGCATAAGAGCAGTATTGAACTTTAAATTAAGCAGGCTTTTACTAAAGCAGTTGTTTTCAGAGTTGTAGAATTTATACATTTGCATTTCTGAGAGGCAGCTAATCACCTGCAATCTGAATGTTGTAGAGGCTTTTAAAACGACTTTGTCACTAGCTAGCTAACATGCATTGTAATTTCATTATCTCATTTCAATAAATTTTCAAGTATTTATTAAGTATGCATTTTTTAACACCATGGATTTGCTTTCATGTGCTTCAAGAAGGTGAAAATTGAAACATGCATGAAAAATACATCTCTCCCTTCAAGACAAAAATAGTATATAATTCTCTTTCTCCTAGTAAATGGAATTTACTTGCATCAGTTTCGTTAGTTACATCAGCTAAATACTAAAAATCAATGTATTAAGGACACAGTGTGCTGTCAGAACCTTTTAAGTGTTACACATTTAGTCTTCCAGTGAGATAGGATAAAATTTTGTTGAAGGATCTAAGACAATTAAGAGCCCAGGCTTCCATAAAAACCAGTGAATTAATGATTCACCAATTAGTTTATGAATATTCTAGCTTTTGTCTGTTTCTGGAAGTTTTAAATTTGTTAAAAACAGATTTCTTATGATCTTCAGTTTGCTGCTGAGGATTTTAGTACCTTTTAATGGCATAAAAGCAAATCTGAGATAAAACCAAAAAAGCTTCTGCCTCTTGGAAAGTATAAAATGAGAGTATTTCTTAAAGGAAATGTGATGTGTTTTGCAGAAATCCTGCATATATTATTTTCTTTCATATAGGAATGCAGAGTGGGGGTGGGGAGCTGTTGCCTTCACCTACTGTATTTGTTCTATCAATCTGAATTGGTAATAATTTATTTAGATAAAGCATTTCAAAATAATTAAAATACTCAAGAGATTAAATAGCCTTCCCATGACTTTTGCACTCCGCGTCCAGTTTTCAAAAAGGTATATTTTATTAAAATCTTCCAGTGTAAATTTTAGAAGGATTTACACCTTTAGGATTTATCCCATCTGTTTTTTAAAGTGCATCGGCCGCCAACACCAGGGAAATAACTTTACAAATTATTACCTCCAGACTCTGAGAAACTTGTTTTCAAAACTCACACATCCTGTATGGACAACACTGTGCTCACTGCACCATTCCAGGATGTAATTTAAATTCTCTACATTTTTGTAGGCTACAGTTTTAAAATACATTGTTTTACCACCTGCATAACCCTGTAAAAAGCCCTGGGTGTTTGAAATAAGAAACCTGAATGTAGCCTGGATTAGGAGTGGGTACAATAGAAGACCTTTAGCTCCTGCTGCTGCGCAAGTGAGCAGAAGATGTGTGCTTTTCCACTTAACCTGCTGCCACTGGTGGGCAGCTGAGAGGGCAAACGCTACCCCTAGATGCACAGGAGGAGAGCTTAGACTGGAGAGGAGTCTCACAGCAATGCAACTGTACCTTTGCAGTCCTTCATATACCTATTGAGATCCAAGTTTTACACTTCGTTAAGGAACAATCAGCCTCTGGAAGGTATCATAAAATGCATAATGCAAGCCTGAAAAATGTTCCCTTTAGAGCATTCTAGTGACTACAAATCTAGTTTTGAGATTATTCAGTAAAAATCTGGGCATTTCTGTGTCTGTATAAGGATTTGGTTATATATGGCCTATATATACCATACACTTTTGGTTTCAAAGTGTGGTTATGGAAGAAGACGACACTTCCAGGACCGCTGTCATGATCCCTCCCACTTACTGTCATATGTTATTTGAAACCCCATCAGAGGCACCTGAGTTAAGGATTCCTTGGTCATCCTGGACTCCCTCTAAATCCAGTGCTTCAATTTGTTTTCTTTTAACTTAATACTTATTTTGCAATAGCACTTGTGAGACGTGTAAGTGATGGTCCCAATGCAAAATTAATGTGGTAGTTCAGCTATAGAACAATTGTGCCTTTACTCTAATATCTGTGGCAAACAATTATTTGGAAAATATGAGGATTCCTCTGAGCAGTTAGAAATATTTTATGCAGGGGAACTGCTGCTTTTATTGCCTTTCTTCCTCTTAGGAAACCCACTCATACTCAGCCTTACATACTCACACACATGCATACATTTCCATCTGCATGTATCTTTTTCTAGCTGTATAACTATATAAAAGGTTGTGAATATATACACATTTCATTAATATTAGATTTGTTATTTGTGTAAACATTTATAATAAGACAGCTGTCAGACTGGGGATCTATTAGACTAGGAGCTGTTCAAAATGAACAGTAAGTAATATGGGTGATTGACTGCCATCGCAGATATATTACAGTAGGAAAAATTTATGTAGATTAATAAGTTCATTTTAATGGACTATTTTCCTCTTTTGAAGGTGATATTGCTCCTCCCTTATTTTACTTACTTCCTACACATTATGCTTTTGTGGCTGGTAACAAATGTACCCAAAATATTTTGTAATTGGAAAATTA
This sequence comes from Coracias cyanogaster, assembly GCA_033124195.1. Classification (NCBI taxonomy): domain Eukaryota; kingdom Metazoa; phylum Chordata; class Aves; order Coraciiformes; family Coraciidae; genus Coracias; species Coracias cyanogaster. The sequence continues at coordinate 15,437 of JAVSBS010011170.1, forward strand.
TCCAGCTCTTCCCTAAATGACATCTAACAATGAGGCCTTAAATCAAAAAGTTGCATCTATTAAATTTACTGGCTTAGACTACATCCTGTCAAAGTCCATAGTGTAAGAGCCAAAGCTTGCTCTGGAGCCCATGCTCTACCCTGTTTGGCCTCCCATGATTTGCTTCAGGTCCTGGAGAATGCATACCTGGGGACTGTCAGCAAAGGTGCCTCCCTAGTCCTCCTGCTTACGTTAGTTTTCTGAGGCTTAAACTGAGTTCATTAATCCAAATAGATTGATGGGATCTCTGTAATCCTCTAGTTCTTAAGCAATAAAGAATTCCTTGTGCTGGGATATGAAAAATCTCAAGACTGCTTGTGCCTCCACTGAGTCATTTCTTAAATGCCCATTTTTTATGGTTGACTTCACATAGCAAGAACTTAAAAGGTAGCTTGGCTGAGGGCTGATGAAATGAGGTAGTGGCATTAAGTAGCGACTCAGTAAATGTAACAAGACTTTAAAAGGTACAAAAACAAAATCCATATAGGTTGGTGGGTGCTTGGGAGACCTCTAAATGTTCCTCTGTTACAAAGTGTTTAGTGTGTTATGATTGATGTGCTCTGTTCGAAATTGCAGGTTTGTGCAACTCAGCCGACAGCTGGATGATTGTTCCTAATATCAAACAAAACCACTACACAGTGCATGGGTTACAGAGTGGCACTAAGTACATCTTCATTGTTAAGGCCATTAATCAGGCAGGCAGCAGAAGCAGCGAGCCCGGCAAGCTCAAGACAAACAGTGAGTAACGTGAGATCTGGCACGCACACATTCTTCTCCTTTCTTACCTTCATTTTTAGGCTCAATCTTTGGAAGATAGAAGAGCACAGAGCAGTTTAACTTGTTTAAAATGCTTCTCACAATGAAAGCCACTTATTGAACTCAATTCAAGATGGCCAGAGACTTCAGTAGTGTGGAATTTCTTTTTTTTTTTTTTGAGAAAGAGATGCATCTGTTATTTGGTCACCAGAAATATAATCTAGAAACTGAGCCATCACATGTGAAATGACTGAAAATACCCTTTCACAGTTTTGTTTTGATATCCTTTCTATTCTTTTTCCTCTACAAAGCAAAAACTTTTCTATGTTTTCAATAAAACTTTTTTTTTTAATATGGTGTTCAAAAGATAATTACTAGTTTAATTTTATCCTCCAAAATGATCTCTTTGTTAGGAAACTGGAAAACTTCTTAGTGCCATCCCCCTCATTTTTTTATGGAGTTCAGCAAGGTGGTAGAGTAGTCAGAGATACCACTTCAAAACACAATGGTTACAGAAATTATTAGCAGATGTACTATGGCAAATTTAAGACTGTTTTTCAGCCTTTTTCTTCTTGTGTCCCAGCCAATCCCTTAGTCATGTAGTCATTGCGGACCGCTCTAAGCACTGGAAAGGGAACACTGGCATTTGTGCACCCTCTGAAACCTGCTTATTGTGGGGGAGTGGTCATGATACATAACTAAATAATCATTGCAAAAGTAGATAACTCTGAACAATTTACATCTTATTCGAAGTACACACATCAGTCCCTCACACAGACCTCATGAGAGCACACATTTCTATTTTCTGTACGTGTCATCAAATCTTCCACTTGCATTTTTTTCCCCTTGATGTGAAAGACAGTAAGAAAGGAAAAGGGCTTTGCTGGACCACTTGTGGAGTCATGCTTTCTTTGTTGTCTCCTGGTAGAGGTAAATGGTCATGCTGCTTTTTGACACAATGAGCAAGCCTGTCAGAATTGTGGCAGGCTTTATATATCTACAGGGCTCGGTTTACCAAAAAGTTTCCTGTTATTGTCTACAAACCCTGTGCCACAGCCAAGGATACTTGCCAAGAGCAACAGCCTCAGTAATGTTTTTACACCATATTATTTGGGCCAAGTTACAGTTCAGTTCCTTCTTTCTAATGCACAGTATCCAGCAACACATGGGTATCCCTCCAAACCAATCCTGAATTGTTGACTGTGCTTGCTATAAATAAAGCTGTGAGTGAACACACAGACAAGGCTAGTGCTTCTTCTTATTTTCAAACTCATTTTGTGGGATTTGAAATCATACTTTTTGTAGTAACAATGAAGATGTTATTATGAAGCTTTATCCCTAGAGAATTAATAGAACACAATTTATTCTAAATCTAATATGCTGCGAAAAAAGCAACCCTCAGACCTTTATTAGCATGTATATTGGTTTCAATTACATGCAAGAATTAGAGTATTCAGGTTACCTCTAGGTCAGAGATAATGGGCATGATGATTATGCAGAGCTCTTTTCAGGGATTATCCACACGGGGAAGTTAGTGCACAATGAGATTGACAGTAAACTAACAATGCAAACTAGCTATTGCAGGGAGCAGAATAGGTTAGTCTATCTCAAGAATGCTTCAGAGGAGAAGATTAATATGGTTATGTAATCTTGTGGTCTTTTTAGGGGCTTGCTAATCCACTCCCCTTTTCAAAATCAAAGTGAAACTATTCTTCTTCCCCCTTTGTCTCTGCGTCTCTAGGTCAGCCATTTAAACTGGACCCCAAATCTGCTCATAGAAAATTGAAAGTGTCTCATGATAACTTAACAGTGGAACGTGATGAAACATCCTCCAAAAAGAGTCACACACCAGAGCGATTCACGAGCCAAGGGAGCTACGGAGTAGCTGGCAATGTGTTCATTGACAGTGGGCGACATTACTGGGAAGTGGTTATAAGCGGGAGTACATGGTAAGTATAGAAAAATATATGTAAAAAGAATCACTAGTTCACAGTGCAGGTCCTGGCACAGTTTCTCTGATAGAGACTAGTAACAGACATGGGGAACAGCGCAAGAGCAGGACAAGCATATATTTTCACAAGGTTTGTCAGACTATTTTCCCAGTCTCCAGCACTTTTGGACTCTGGAACTAAATCTGCCAGACACAGCATCTCTATGTTTAGTGGCTTTTACAGGACTTTTACTCCATGGCTGGGGATGGTTGTTTTTTGAACCCACATACAGTACATTTTAAGATTTTTGTGAATTGGAAAGGTCAGAAAGTTTCATCTTGTTTTTACAATAGAGTGAACTTTGTAAGTGTGATAATTTCTTTACTATATGTGAAAGGTTTTAGCGTCCTTCAGTAAAAAAAAATAATAAATATGAGGATAACTTGATGATCCAGTTTCACAGAGGTGGAGGTCAGATTTGCTTCTGGGGAGGGGTCGTGGAGCAGCAGAGCTGTAGGTCTGTGCCCCAGGGTATGAAGCAACAGGTAGGAAATGGAGGAGTGCATTCCTCCACTCCTGAATGATCCTCTGTGCCATACAGGGGTGGATTTCAGGGGCCCTTTAGTCAGTGGAAGAGAAGTCATCCTCTGGGATTCACAGGCAACAATCATGATAGAGGTTAATGGTGTGGCAATATCAGTAAGGTCTTCAGGTACGCCCACTGTCTCAAAAAGGAAAAATGCTGTTTGCCTGTGCCAACACTAAGGAATGGAAATAGAGTAACTTATGGCACATTAATCTCTGTGAATTGAAAGCCCAACAAATACTGCAGTGTTTCTAGAACGTGAGGAACTTGTAAATTTCTGTTATATATGAGAAATCAGGTAGTTGCCCTCAGTGTCCATTAATGAGAACATTTTTACAATCCTTTTACTCTGCACATCTTGCCATAAATTACAGTTTGCAGAGCAAATGTCTTCACCTACAATTACTTCACTTGGACCAAAATTCAGTCTCAAAAATGCTCATTTGAATCTAAAAACCACACCAACATCTGGCAAAAACATATTTTGGAATGGCAGAAATGGGTTTTTTAATGTGTCCTTTGATGTTTACTCTTGCATTCCTTCTTCTGAGCCATATATTAAAGGAGCAAGGAAAGATCAGATTAGCTGACAGATAGCAGTTTATTTTAAAACCAATGAATTCCTCTGTATTCATCTGTTTGGAAGTGGAAATTTGAGGCCCAGTGATTTAAACTTTGAGTTGCTGAGTACTCAACAATCTTCCTTTTGAATACCAGAGGCGAATGCTCCAAAAATTACCATAGCAGCCAAACTACAAACAATACGTGGGACAATAAAGTTTCCCTGACCTCTCAGACTCAAAAGAAAGATGGGGAATAACATAATTAAGCCTGTGCAGATACTGTGTTGAAACATCACCTAATTAGAGCTTAACCAGCAGAAGAGGCTGGAGCATTCCAGTGAGTCCTCTGGACTAACATTTGACTTCACCAAGAGACAAACATGACAAGATGCATTTGTTTCCTTGAGTTGTTTTTTTGTTTTGCAGGTATGCCATTGGTATTTCCTACAAATCAGCACCAAAGCATGAGTGGATTGGGAAGAATTCTGCCTCATGGGTGCTTTGCCGCTGCAATAACACATGGGTGGTGCGGCACAACAGCAAAGAAATCCCCATTGAGCCTGCACCTCACCTCCGGCGGGTTGGGATTTTGCTGGACTATGACAACGGTTCCCTTGCTTTTTATGATGCTTTGAACTCCCTACACCTTTACACCTTTGACATTACATTTGGGCAGCCAGTGTGCCCCACATTCACTGTGTGGAATAAGTGTTTGACCATTATAACTGGCTTGCCTATCCCTGACCACCTAGACTCCTCTGAGCAGCTTGCATGACTACAGAAAGCCAGAAGGTAGGACGACGTGTCTTCCCAGGGCAGCCAGGCAGCTGCCCACAGGAGCTTGCCTGGAGCTAGTGGACCATGTAGCATCCCAGCCATTGCTGCCGAATATGGCCAAATCTGAAAAGGGAAGAACATCTCTTTACTGTGTACTTTGTATGGAAGAACATGAAGTGGCTTTAATAACATCTTAGAACTTTTTTTTGCAGTTGATTTTGGTTGGTTGGTTTTGTATTTAGTCTCTTACAGGAAGATTTATAAATTATTTATAAAAAAAAAAAAAAAAAAAAAGAAAAAAAGAAAAAAAGAAAGGGAGAAGGGAAAGCCTGGTTTGGACACCTGGAAAAATGACGTATTTGTTTTGCACATTGATGGTCCTATTATTTAAAGTTTCATCATCCCTTTACATCATTTTATTTTAGAGTGGGTAAAAGCAGGAAATTGGAAGGATGAACACTGCACAGTGGACAAGTCAGTATACTGCAGGTTTTACTTGTGCCAATATTAGGACTCTCAGTACCAGTCTTATTGAGCGCAAGATCTCCTAATTTCTACTTTGCCCATGGGAGTGTGCAGACCAAAAAGAACAAAAATAAACATGTGAGGAAGTGGAGCTAGCCAACACAGCAAAAAAAAAGAAAGTTTAATTTACTTCTGTTCACAGGGCAGTGCTCTCTCTGTTCATAAAAAAAACATGTGGAATATCTCCTAGAATGTGAGTGGATAAATCATCTGGTGATTTATTTTATTGATGGCAACATTCCCATCTACCAGTGCTTTGCTTTCGTCTTTGGGAAACATGTAGAACCACTGAGGATGTGAAAGACTGATACCATCTCTGACAATCAGCAACACTGGAGGAGAGCAGCCAATCCAAGGTCTGACTGTAGACTAATTTCATAAAGCACGACATCATTTAAGGATTGATTGTAATAGAAGATGTCACGGTTCTGATGGTAGACATGTGAATGCTTATTGCTGATTTTACAAGGTTCAACACAGCAAACCCAGCCAACAACTCAGAAGTGAGACATGCACCACTGTACCCTTGATTTTAAATCAAATACAAATGTTTCATTGTCATACACTGTATAGTCTCTATAACAAAGCAAGGAAATCTGTTTTCCATGTGCTGTATGGAGAAACACTGCAGCTGGAGTTTGCTCATGGTTATCATTGCCCTAGGTTGTTTGAGAATGCACAGTTCTCTTTGTGAATGAGGAGTAAATACCAAGTTTTCAGCAGCAGTAGAAATCAGCACAGGCAGGCCCTGCGTTCACCCTGGTGTTGGTGGATGAACTTCAGTGAAGGCAATAGAGGGTCTTCCTACTTTATCTCAAAACTGAATCAGGTGCGCTTTTTTTTTCTCTTTTCCTTCTAAAGAATAGAAACCCATTGTAACTACTACAATGCTTATGTATAAATGATCATTTTGGAAGATGCTTGAGGCATATGACAACTTGAAAAGAAGGGTTTTCCGACAGTGTTTTGTTGTTACTATGCAGGTGGTGAAAATCTGCCCATGTAGAAAAAGGATAAATTGAATATCAGCTTTAAGAAAATATTTGCTTAGTAATTTATAACCATGCTTTAGGTGTTCTTTTGAAAAGATGCCTTAGTGCACTTTGTTCAATAATGGGTCCAAAATAAAATGGTCCCAAGCTCAGCCTCAGATTTTATAAATACTGATTCACCAGGTACAAAGCTCTACTACAGTTTGCCTTATGATGATGTAGAAAACTTAAAAGCAAGGCGAGGAATATGTACATGTCTATTTTTTTTCCCTTTTTTTTTAATAGAAAATAGATGCCTATCCATGTTCCTTTCATTTTTCTTTATGTGCCCAGCTAACTGCTGAATTAAATGGAGAAAAGTCTGGCAATACATTGCTGGTACCATGGCTTTATCTGGGGCAGCATTCCAGGGTTCGCAGGTAGGAGCCACTGATCTTTTCAGAGTTGACATAAATAAGGGAAAATATGTACATATAGTGAACTGCAGTGTTTATCATAGTGTCTTTAATAATAAAGAAATGTATACCCTCAAAAATGAAAAAAAAAAAATTAAATTAATCCCTAAACATTACATTTTATAATTGAGTACAATGTTACCAATACAATCTGATGTACATTGCCCAGGTGATCCGGCCTGGGATATTTGGGAGATAGCTGAGATGTCATGAAAATTATTATAACGAGTTGACAGGAGATAACTGATGCAAAGCAGTGATAAAAAGATGCAGCAGGAAAGGTGTTTTAATCTAGGATTATTGCCAAGTTTCTGCCTAAAATGAAAGGGTGTATTACCAAAGTACACGTAGTAAGGCTGTGTATCTTCTCTTTTGCCAGAAATATTAAATCTGGAACCTGAGTTCAGTAGTGGACAAACTGAAAAGACTGTTCAGTGTTTGGCCATACAATGTTGGCAGAGATTGAGCTGGATGGAAGTAATACCATTAATTTGGAAAGATCCCAAATGATCTCATGTATTTTCATTGCAAAGATAGACCATGAGTCCAAAGACAGATCATGGTTCTGGCTAATGGAAAAAGAATGGTCTGTTATCTACAGGCCTTGCTGTGTCATTTTTATTTTAACACAGAATACTTCTGTGGCTAAGCCACATTTCTCCAGTGGACTATTAATTCAGTCACTACTCTTTGTGCATATATGTTTGTGTATATATGTACACATATGCATGAGTACACACACGCTGGTATATGCACAAATACAGTGTGTAATCTGTGTATATGTATACATACAGATATACACAGACAAACTGACCGTATTAGTCAGGTGTTCCTTTTTTGCTTGTTTTCTTGAACAATTTCTTATTCTGTAAGACTAGGAGGAAATGAGTTTGCTATGAATGGTATTCTTCTTGGCATTTTTTAACGAACAAAATCTGTTTATTTTACAATACTTGATTTAATGCCTGATTAATCAATAAAAACATGCATTTGAAAATGTAGCTTCTGTGGTCTGTGGCATTTTGCATGGTCCATAGTAATCAATTACAATCTGGGGGAATAGTAATGCTTGTGTAAAAATAAAACATGGTACTTTAATGTAGCGTGCAGTCTTAGATGAGGGATTTTCCCTGATTTTTGAAAGTTTTGTGGCTAGGAATGAGGTAGCATTGCATAATGTCCTTTTTAATAAAGGCAAATTTTTTAGGAATAGTCTGCTGAGATGCCAGCAATAAATGTAGTAGAAAAAGACTGTGTTGGTATAATACACTCAAAGGTGTATGAAACCCAAGTTGGGATTCAGCAGAGTTAGAGCAAACTATAACACAAAATCTTTAGAAGACAGTAGCATTGCCTCAGAGTACTCAAAACTTGAAGTAGTGGAAGAGGGGAGGAGTTTTTTCTCTCTGAGGCCAGGTAAGATTTTCCATGTTAGGCTCCCATGTGTTAATGGACATCTAGTGGGGAAAAATTCATTCAGAAATGGGTTGTGTGTCATAAATCATTTAGTAGACTGTCTGCAGTCCACTGTAGTTCCCATTGCCAGCTTTCAGAGAGCAGCAAAGGTGCTGCATTTTCTGCCTTGAGTTTGTTCTTTGTTTTGGGTATCCCTTTCTCAATTGCTCAGGGAAGAGACCCCCACTGAGCAGTGGGTCCCAAGGGTAGGAAGCATAGAAGTCCTTCAGATTTGGATACACTCTGAAAGCTGCTGCAAGTACAGGCGAAAACACATGCATATTCTTCATTATATTACCAATAATAGGTCACCGAACAGCAGTGTGCATCATCTGTTTTAATCCTTTGCATCGTAATTGCAAAGACTATATTCTTTCCATATTAGAAAACACAACAGGACACTATTGATAGCACAAATGAAAGTGTCAAGTTTTTAACCAGTTCATTTTTAGACAGCTAGCACTTACAGCACTATGAATAACTATTGGTTGTGGGAGATTTCATTAAGCTATTGTTTGACATCAAACAGAGTGTAAGTATTTCTTTCTTAATTATTCTCATGAAGCAAATGTCTAGTAGTGTCAAGATCCTGCTTTTAGTTATAGCAGCACGAATTGCAGATAAGCCCATACACCAAAACAAAGTAAAAATTGCTAATGGCTCTTACCTGTACCACCAAAACTGAGGCTATTTGTTTTAATTAGAAACACTCTCTTCATTTCTCATTTAGGAGTGTAGAAATGTTGGACCAACACACAGGAATTACACCCTGGGCCATCTCAGTAACTGGCCAGGACACACCATCAGGTCATCAGTGGGGCAGCTTTGGGAAGGCAGTGATAAACAGAAAACATGAACAGGTTGCTTATGTAGTGACGTACTGGCAGTTTTCTTATAACACCATCTTTAATGTCTTTTCACATACTGATTTTTCTAGTAGTGGAAGTGTGTGTTAAGATACAGGAGTGTAAAATGATACAGGAATGTAAAATGCAGTATTTTCCTGTGTTACTGGGTTGGTTGCCCATTTAGAAATTAGCACAATGTCCTGAACTTCAGCCTTAATTTTTGTCTTCTTCACGTTGAAGAAAACCCTGCTCACTCCCAACTGCTGATAGTGAGTGTTGTAGATTATGCTGAGCTATTTGCTTTTATTGTGCTTTCTAAAGTGAAAGAAACTCCCTTTGATTTAGCACTTGATTTTCATATAAAAAAATTAGAGACTAAAGAGTAATGATGTTAATGATGCTTCAGTGTGGATGAGGCTCTTGGTTTGGACTGTGAGGCTTAAGGCATCTGTGTACATAAGTCTCTGTGCCAGGATAGACTGGTTTGTCATTCTTCTGGGAGTTGAACAGCACAGGTTCAAGTGTTTTCTTCTGAGGTAGGCTTTTGCATTAACTCCACTCCTGGAGTGGAATATTCTGTTTCATTTTTTTCAATTGGCTTGCTGATCAAAGTGCAGGCCATATGACTAAGACTGCAAGTAATACAATCTTTCACCAGATTACTTATTTTAGCAAGCCCCACCATGCCACATGTGTCTGGCAAGTCACTGAGCACATCAGCTGCAACCATGGCCTTTGCAGCATCACCTCCAATGTGATGTTTAAGCCATTGAATACGCTTATAACTTTCCCAGATGGGATTCATCTTGCTAGAGTAAGGAACTTTAGCTCAAATGATGGTACCAGTTCAAGGTAAGAGGCTCATATATTTCACAAAGATGATATAGGAAAGATAGGGGCTTGAAATTCCAGTAGCATTGAGACAGTTCTGGTTTAGAAGCATGACAAAGTATTAGGAAGGTATGAAGTCTTCTACTACAATGTGTTCAACAGCGTCATTATTACTGCTGCCTGAGAGAAGAACAGAGGTAGAAAAAGAGGGCGTTCTGGAGCAGTGCTGGGAGAGATCATTCAGAGTGATAGGACAGCTGGAAACCTGACCTGGCACCACACTGCAGCTCTGCAAAGCAAATATGCACCTATTCTTCCATTTGTTACAGCTCAGCACCAATCCACATTCCCAAATGACAGGAAAAAAATATTGCAATTATATATTTGAAATTCTAACCTGAATAAAAGCAGCAGGGCAGGGATGACTGCCTCAGGCCTTGATTCTCCTTTATTCACCCAGATTTTTACATCTGTTGGCTTCAAAGGAGATAGTCCTGATTTACATAGAGGTAGGTACATGCCCATGACATCTTCAGTTTCCAAAGGGTCAAACTCAAGTGAAGCAGGAGCCCCTGTGCAAACAGCTCAGAGTTCCTATTAAATCATGTCTTTGGAGAAAGCAGCTTGCAAAGCTGTAGTTTCTCATGAGCTATTTCCCAAGGCCAGTACAGGTGTGTTTTAGGATGTATGGTTCTTTTAAAAAGTATGGTTCAATAACATTCTTCTTGGGTGAATTGTTCAGGCAATGCTTTGCTGTTTCCTCCAGCAGGATGGGAACAATTCTCTTAGCAGGTGCTGTGTTACTTTTATAAAAATCATGAGAATGGGAGATATATAAGTTATGATATAATGCTGCAACATAAGACTATTGTTTCTGGACTTCCATTTAAAAATGTATAATAAGTAAAGAAGTTTAGAAGTCTGCTTCCTCTAACTGTTTGTCTTGATTTGTATAATTATTTGAATGTATGGAGAAGTTTCCTCTCAAGGAATATCACCTCATTTCTTTATAATGCATACAGACACATAGTAATTAGGAGTATTCCTGAAAATCCATGAATTCATAGAATAGCTCATAATCAAGCCTTTGAAAGACAGCAAATGGAGGCTTTGTGTTTTGCATAATGTTAGTCATTGAACAGGGAAAAAAAAGCTATAGCTGTTTAGATCACTGAAACGTTTAAAAAATGACAGCCGACTGCCACATAAGAGAATGGGAAAGTTTTCACTAGCAATTTTATATTTCTCCCTCATTTTTATTTTATATGGAAAATTAACTACTCCACTTGAACATATTTTTCCCTTAGCCTTCCATTTCTTCACCTTTCTTTTCTGCTTTCAGTCTCATTTTCAGATTTTAAATATTAGAGTAGCAAGAACTGTGTGTTTTAAAAAGTTGGATTTATTTTTTAGTTCCTTGCAACTTACCTTTTTCAGGAGGCTCATAGAAAACAAAATGAGAAGTCAAATACTAATGCAATACAGCAACTTGAAAGTTGAGAATATTTTTGAAGTTAAAGAAGGAATGCAGATAAGCCTGTCACTCTTCTATGACTACTGAATTATTGGGTTTCATTATTCTGGGCTTAATAGTATTGCTCTCTAATTAAAATAGTGTTATGAGATCAGATTAAGGAGTACAACAGAGGAACAGTAGATTATTTTAGGATAACAGTGGAACAAGTTCCGTTTAATAGCAATATATATATTCAACCTCATTAATGTCAGATTTTCTTGTTGTGGTGGGTTTGGGGGGATTTGTTTGTTTGTTTTATATTTTGTGTGGACCCTTGGTGGGCGGACCCTGGACATCTAGGGGGCGGATCGCGACACCTCCCTAGCAGTAGTTCCCAGCCTAGAAGCATGTATCTCTTTTGAGAAGCATAGTGTCTAATTCCTTATGGGATTGGGAAAAAAGTCCTCCCTATGGCAAGTGTGAAGGTGGTGCTAGCACAGTAAGAACAACTGCCACTGACAGGGGGTAATTTGATATATATTTCTGTCAGCTTGTCCGTGTCAGTAGGAGTTGTGGCCAAACTGAGGATCAAATAGGTTCATCCGGATGTGTGGGTGTGAGAAGATGTGGAAGGCCTCTCTGGTGAATTATGACTAGTGATTATGACTGGTAGACCCAACACAGAATGGAGATTTGTTCATTAGTACAATCAGCAACACACCCTTTGAATTTCTCCAAGTGACTGTGACCTCTCTGTCAATTTGTCCATTAAATTACATCCACATGCTCATTGAACATCTGTGAAAGGTGGAGTTGAAAATATTTGGGTTCTTTTTTTTAACTTCTTTTTTGTCAAACTACTTCAAAAACAGACTTCGCTGATAAAATGTCAGTATCTTCTGGGAGAGGGTAGAGGTAGGGGACAACATAGGACCTAGAAAATAAATCCAGGTGCAGATCAAGTTCAGAACAGCACAATGCTGCTCATAAACATAGATTCCATCTATCTTAATTGAAATTATTCCTGTAGGTAAAGAGAGAGAAACACAATTGAATTCGACCTTGTCATTTGCATAAATAATGGTCAGTACAAAGTATCACAAGGGCTGAAACAATTGTAAAACAAGACTTCCCTGTAAAATTGATAGTTGTCATTGTTTCTCTTCTAACAGTTGGGTCACAGCATTCCTACATTGCATATATTTAGAGAAACAGGAGGTATTATTAGGAAAGTGCCCTGAGTTATGCTGTAAATTCTTAAAACTGCAAGACCAATGGAGGAAATCCAACCACCTTTGAATTATACACACAGAAAGAACAACAGAAGTAAGAAGTTATTTATTCACAATCAATAATTCAAACAACTGTATCCAAACTATACTCTCTTATTAGAATCCCGATGCTGCCTTCTCGCATTCCTCCATGGAGAGGATGAAACAGGAACACTCTGTCTTTCTGTTATGAAGTCAGTGCTCCATATTAGTGTTACTTAAAAATCTCTCAGGATTAATAAATTTATTAGGAACAAGTACAGAGTTCTCACCAGTCTTGGAGCCTAAATAAGCCATTAGCCAGTTTCAAGGCTGAATTACCATCAAGTTATAAATGCTCTCAAATATTTTTACTGCAGAAAGAAGCATGTAGCATTAAAAAAAATAGTGACCAATTTTATGTAGATGTGGGAATTGACGTCATTCTGTCCAGCTACAAAGCTGCTATTTAACATAGGGACAGGAAAATATTTTTATGGATTTGGCATAAAGCACCTGCACTTGTGCTGGTTCTCATGCACACAGAAGTGCTGTAGCCCTAGGTGCTGACAACTTTTTATCTGTCTCTGCAATTCAAAAGTTCTGGAAATCTTGCTGGGGGTGGGTTGGTGTGTATGGGTATAACTTTCTCTAGAAGTGCTCCCACTGGCCCAATTTTTCCTGCTTCCCCAAAAGTAGGGGAGGCAAGCCAGCTCCCAAAGGTCTCCAGCTTTAATCCTTCCCTGACCTTTCTCATGGCAGGAACAATGAGGCCATAGGTTGGCCCTTTCCTCCACATCTTGCGTGGCAACAGAACTCTGCTATGAAGCTTTAAGCAGAGTCCTGTGGCTAAGGAACCTGACCACGCAGGAAGAGAGGTTAAGCTAGCCCCACTAGGTTCAGACATTTCTCCAGAAGCTTCCTCAGCTTCTGCTATAGTCAAGAAATGCAAGGGAAATCTGCTGCAGGACAGGGTATGAAGATGACACATCTTATAAAGGCATGTCCAAAAGGCTCAAAGAGAAAATTTTAAGTGGCATTCATGCTCATAGGAAGGTCTGCATAAGAAGACTGGGATACATTTTTTCCATGTTTCCATGAAGGCATGGAAAGCTGCCTCCTTATGCCCCAGGTTCAGTAGTGCTTCTGGGCAGGCAGGCTTCACAGTTAACTTTGAAGAGTAGAAAATCATTGCCCCATGTTTTTATCCCCAGTCTCCTAAAAGTTTGATTAATGGGAACAAAAAAATGACAAATTCCACTGCATGAAGGCTTCTACCACTGGTCTTCACTGTCAAAATGAAGACAATGCAAAAAAGCAACCCATGGTAGGTGGTTTATTTAGTCTAGCAATTGATGGCTGAATGGAGAAAGATTGTGGTGTCTGCAAACATATGATTAGGTGTAGCACAAGGAAAGGAGATTAACAGTTTTAAGTACAGTTTTAAGTAAAAGTCAATATTGGCACAAGAATAAATGCAGTCAACCTGTTTATGGACAGTTAGATCGGTAGAAATCAAGAAAGTTACTTCACAGAACAGCAAGAGGTAAAAAGGAACCTTGCTGTTTCTGAGACAAAGCTTTGTGTGTGACATTAATCACACTTCAATCTAAATGCCCAAATATTAGTTGACTACACCTAAGCGTATTTTCTAGGTATCTTCTGTAATGAATAGGAAGTGAATAGCACCTCCAAATATTTATCCCAGATATTCTAGCAACCTAACTCAGAAGAGGAATAATCCCCCTCCCTGACTGATCTTTCACCATTAGTCATGTGAGGCGTCACAGACAGCTAATGTGTACTTGATACCTGCCTTTTAGATAGCTAAAGCCAGATCAAGTGACTATCACTTTATATATTTAGCAGATAGGATATTGACATTTTTATAGAGGTGATTACAGAGTAAATCCTTCTCTTTGGATATAATACAGAAATTTATAGACAGCTTCTGACTTAAAATCCTTGCTGTGTTAAAGTAAGCAGGCAATTTTTCACTGGCCTCAGTGGAGCCCAGATTTTGCCTCTTAAATACGAACATGGTAAAATATTGAAAGTCAAACTCATATTCAATGTCAACATCTCTCCTAACCAAAGACTGCTCTAGCCACCAGCTGCCCCTCCCCGCCTCCTCTTTTTTTTAAGCAAATTATAATAATGCTTCTGTAAAATGGCCCCCCAGGCAAGGTCAATGACTGAAAATGCACGTAGCTGACCACAGAACAAAGCTGCCTTCTGTATTATATGTGTTTGCATGCATTCTATTGTACTGATCATGTGCACCAGTATCTTAAACTCCACACTGGGTTGCTTATCCATTGCTACGAAAAGATACTTATTAATAATTAGCATTTTTCTAGCATTATTCTTAGTTTCTTTTAATAGATGTTGCCATCAGATCTCCTCTGGCATTTCCTGAATTCAACATGTATGTAAGATTGTCTCAAAGCTAGAACAGGTAGATGCCAGTTGACATGGCTGCATAATTCATTCCTCACAATAGTAAGTATGATAGACCGAGTACAAGTATTAAATTCACCGTGCCTGTGCCAAACAGGTTTATGTTTATGGCGTCAGGAGCTCCTCAGCATAAGTCTTTTCCAGTGGAAAAGTAGCCAACAGTTAAAAGGAATGTATAAGAGATAGCTGAGAAGTGCTGGCTCTTTAACATTTAAGTCAGATGCTGAGGTCAAAAGTACTTATTTTACTATGTAATTTATTTGCATCTTCTACAAATGAAATAGGGCTGGTTCTCTGAAGGATAACTGAGAGTTCTTTTGATATTCATGGCAGATTGTTTTGGATGGCAACTGTCCAGAAAATCTTAATGGGGAGAGAAAAATATTCTGTGGATGGATGTAAATATCCCCTTTTCCACGGTTTTATCTTAGGCTCACCTCTTTACACTCTATGGGTTACTTTCAGAGGTTTCTTTTTATCTATTTCTAAACAGCAAGAGTATTTATCTAATGATGCTGTGGTGAGGTATGATTCATCCTTCAGGTTAACAGAGTGCACAGTTGAAAAAACCTTTCACATGCAAAGTATTGTTAACTGTTTGTTCTTCATAAAAGGGAAGGAAATGACTCAGGCTGGAAAAATGTTTAAGTGAAGATTGTTGATGCTTTTCAGGACAATAGAAAAAGAATTGCTCAAATGAAAGTTGAGAGTTTACGCAAGTAGAACTTTCTGAAGTGAAAAGAATTAGCCCTACAGGAAGGATAACTAAGGAAAACTGACAGAAAATCACCCAAACTAGCCAAATATTTTGGAAGAGGCTTGGCAAAGAGTGGGAAAGTGGAGTATGGACAGAACGGAGATAGTCAGGTGTGCTTTGGAGGGACCAGTCTGAGGATTTCTATTTGCAAAGAGTATGGGAATAGCTTGTGAAACTGCACTAGCCTGTCGTGCTTAGGGGTCTCAGAGTTGGAAGCAGCAGCAGAAAATAAAGGAACTGAAATAGAAGTCAAGAAAGAAGGAACTGGAAGATTTTTCTTTTCCTTTTCTACTTATTAAAAAGAAAAAGACATTTGAAATATCCAGCAGCAGGAAACAACACAGCATGGAAAACTTGTAAAATGACAGTCTTTTTCCTTACCTTTATGATTTATAACATCAGTCATAATTGAAATGGAGACAGCTTTTAAAGTGTAACTTATTTTCACTGGTTGTGGCAACTTGATTCATTACTTTTCTTAATTTTCCCTATTCAAACAAAATGTTCCTTCATTTCTGCTGCCTACAACTCAATCAGCCTACAATCCTGATTCACATGCAAGAAGGGCCTTATCTCCTTAGGTGTTTCTGAATCCATACCAGCATGGAATTATCTCCTTATAAACTCTGGGCCCTTCCAATAGCACAGTAGGAACATGGAGCCCCTTTTTTTCTTTATCTAGTTGACCCTACCAAGGTTTATGGTAAGTGATGTAACTAGGTGGGTATTGTGTCCCTGTGAGGCCTCTAGGTTTAGCAGCTTGATGGGTCGATGTGGCAGAAGTAGGACTGTTTTGTCTTTGACACAGAAGCAGGCACTGATTAAGCGGTTAAAAGCAACAATGGATGGTTTTGTCCCAAATTGCTGGAATGGAATAAGTCTGAAGGGTGTTGAGCATGTTTGATTCTGGATGACAAGTAAGTTTTGCCGAAGCATTGGTGAGGTTTCACTATCAAAGATGTTAATGAAAAGTAACTACAGCCACCATAATCCGTAGGATTTTGACAAAATCTGTGTAAGGTTATTGTGCTCTGGATGGTGTTAAAATATGGAATTTATGTAAATGTAAATGAACTGATGTTTAGTAATTGGAATAAGATACTGCAGATGTATTGTGGGATTTATATATAAATGACTGTGTAATCTAGATGGTTTGAGTTATAAAAAAAAGATGGTACTTACGCCATCTGTCAGTGATTTTTCTTTTACCAGGCTAAGGAACTTGTGGACATTAAAAGAAATAACAATTTCTTAGCAAGTTTTGGATTGTATGAATGTGTCTTGGTTTTTGTAATAAAGAATGTTAACTCTACCTCTTAATTTCTGCTAAAGTAAACCAGTGAGTTTCCATAATTATTTTGGTTTGGGCAGAATCGAGCTTAACAAAGGTAAAAGTGGTTGTTAAACCTTATCTAACTTCAATTTAAGATAATGGTCAACAGACTAGTAATTTTTCCATGAATCACTGCCTTGCCAAGGAATTCCCATTGAAGGGAAATCAGAGGGCATATGCAGCTGGAGGAAGCTTTTCAGAAATGTATCCCAGTGATAGCCTTGAGGAAAACAGTGAAAGCTGTAGTGAGGAAAAACAGCAGGTCAACACATGGGTGGATCTGCATGACTTTTTACGGCCAAAGATAGCAGCCTTCATGGCAAGGGAAAGGGAAGGACTCACATTAGATCAAGGTGACTCCTTGAAGCAAAGCCACTCTTCCCTGTTCACACAAACTTTCTTCTCCACATAATTTCAAAGGAATGGAAACAGTTCTGGAGCAAAAATATTTTGTGGTATAGAAATATTGAAGTCAAGGGTAATAACAACAAAGTTAAATTTGGAGACGTGCACAGGTAAGGTAGAGTGCAAAGAAGGGTTTCTACTGGGACTAATGAGCTGTAGGCAAGATGAGTAAAATGAAGTACAGAGGATTTTTTTTTTCTCTCTGTCTGAATCAACATAGTTTTGAGATTATCTATTAAGTCACAAATTCCAGCCAGCAGTATTAAAAACGTTTAATTTTACTTTTGGCTGAAAGACGGCTTTCCATCACAATTCCACAGCCTTGCCTCAGAGTTACCCTGTTTAAACTTGCTCAGAACTGCTCATCAAGCTCATGCTACAAGTCACACCTATTTGGTCACCTTTTATTACCTAAAAATCAAAAGAATGTAAAGTACATGAGCCAACTACGATATAAGATTTATAAACTCTACACTTTTCTCCTGGCAGAAGCATGACATGATATGTAGTTAATCATTCCTTGAATTAGCATGCTTTATAATCACTTAAGTCAAGGGAAACTCTTCACGAATCCAGTGTTCCTCCAACTATTGCAGTCCTGTGCTGGTGTCCCATCAGCTCTCCCAAGGAAGGCTATGTGAGGCCCAAGTGCTGGGTATGCTGAATATAGCACCCTTGCCTTTCTCAGAATATGTGTGGAATCCCATTATGGTGTTGTGGCATATCAACATCAATAAAGAGGTTTAATTGGAGCACACATGGGCCTACTGAATGAGCTTAAATGAAACTAATTCTGACAGCCAAGGCAGGTAGTCAGCATTTCAATTGCTGTGCCTGAAGACTGATACCACATCCCCTATGTATTTTTTTTTCTCTTGTTTTATGTTTAAAGTCCCTAGTTGATTCAGTCTTTTCCCATTAGTCATGTTTTTCAAGATTTGTCACCATTGTGTTGCTTCCTTGTAGTGGTGGTGTAACCCCAGCTGGCAGCTAAGCACGGCGCAGCCACTCACTCACTACTCCCCCACACCCAACATGGGATGGGGAGGAGAATCAGGAAAAATAAAAATAAAACTCTTGAGTTGATATAAGAAGAGTTTAATAATTGAAATAAAATAAAATATAATAATGATCATAATTACTGTAATCAAAAGGAAAATAAATTAAAAAGATAAATAAAACTTGCCAAGAAAGACAAGTTATGTACAATGCAATTGCTCACCACCTGCTGACCAATACCCGAGCAGCAATCAGCCCCTCCTGGCCAACTCCCTGCAGTTTCTATACTGCACATGATGTTCTATGGTAGGGAATATCCCTTTGGCTAGTCCGGATCAGCTGTCCTGGCCATGCTCCCTCCCAGCTTCTTGTGCATCTCCTCACTGGCAGAGCATGGGAAACTGAAAAATCCCTAACTTAGGATAAGCACTACTTAGCAACAACTAAAACATCAGTCTGCTATCAACATTGCTCTCACGCTAAATCCAAAACACAGCACTGTATCAGCTACTAGAAAGAAAATTAATTCTGTCCCAGCTGAAACCAGGACACTTGTGGATACATTTTAATTGATATACATTGCTTTTACTAGAAAACAGTGCCAAAAATTGGATAAAAATTTCAGTGCAAGACTTCAGCAGCTATTTGGTGCAGAAGGATAAAAACAATAATCTCTGAAGTCTTCAAACCCTGATATCATGCTTGCCTTTCTCATGACACGATGGTAATGTTGAATAACATAGCCATCACAGTCACTGCAATCCCTGTAGACTCTTCAGGAGATCTAACTCCAGTCTTTCTTCACCTTGTCAGGACCATGTCTGTTTTTAATCCCACCTTGTTAGGATCATGTTTGTTTTCAGTTTTGTGCTGCAATGAATTTACAGTCTGGCTTTTTGTCAGCTGCAAATGTAATAAATAAATCCTCTGTTCCACCTCTTCAGGATGACTGGGAGCCAACCAAGAAGTGTTCAGCCTGAGATAGACCCTCCCTTCCTCTGAGGAACAGTCATCAGTGCCACTATAGTGACAATGAACTTAATGATAGCTACTCTCTGAGCAGAGTTTTTCAAGTGACTCTTTATATCTGTTTGTGGTAGTTTCAGTGTGATTACACTCCCCTTGTTTGTTTCTAAGATTGTCACAGGAGACAGTGCCAGAAGCTTCACTGAGTACCATGTGACAAGTACTGCCTCTAGTCTCTCCCCACATCTGGTTACCCTACTGTAGAAGGAAATAAGATTTCTCAGCTATCTTTGTTCTTGACAAATGCATGCTAACATCTACTCATTTTAAAGCTATTTTCTAGATGTTTACCAACATATTTTCCATGAACAGGTACATAAATAACTGACAACGATGACTCCTATTCTAAAAAAACCTATGCAATTCTTTTTCCAAAAACTACTAAATACTCTCTCTGGCTTTATATGCAGTATAAAACAAACAAGTTTCAGAGCAGATGAAAAGGAAACAGGTATTGTATGAGATGTTTTGTTCAAAACTAAGACACCTAAATGCCAACATGTAAGTGACTAGTGCCTAAGCATAAGCATCCAGTGCCAATTTAGAAACCCCAGGGCACAGGAGATACCAGTGGAGATCTATAGAAGACATGGCTTCTCCAGAGCAGCAGGCAAGGTACTGTAGGCACATAAAATGGCCACAGTTAACAACTGGGTCATTCCTTGGTTGACCTAAATTAATTGACCTTAATATTGTCATTTTAATCTCTAATGGTATAAGTGCTTATTCAGTTTTATGTTACTTCTAAACTTTGATCCCCTGTTTTCGGTAGGCCCTCTTGGGCATATCATCTTGAGGTTCAGGCTAAAAGGAAAAGAAAAACTTCTCTTCTTTTCCTGCCCTTTTAGAACAGTTATTTTTATGTATAATCGGAAGGAGGAGGACAATCTTTTCCCTTTGCTATATCCTCCTCATAACAGACTTATCAGTAGCTCTATTTAACTGCCTTTGTGTCAGTAATTACAGTGAGTCAGAAACCGTTCCCAGCACTGCTACTTGCATTTGAATTACTAGTGTTCTCTCAAGTTTTGAAAAAAGTCAGGAAGTGAAGAAAGGGAGTTCACATACTGGTCTGAGTTTAGAAAAGTCCTTAGTGGATAAAATAAATCACTAGCCTAATCTAGGAAGAAAAGAGAACATGAAAAATAATCCCTCGTACCACTGAGAATCAGGATAGCACTGTGATGCAAATGGAGAATCTTAAAATCAGAAAAGAATAAGGAAAAAGGAAGAGTCAGCTGAAGTTATTTTTACCTACATAGAAGAAGCTAACAGGTGCCTTCTATCATACTTAAAGAAGTATACATCAGAACGTACAAATTCCTCTATCTGTGTCATGTGATTATTCATTTAAGGCCAGATCTCTCTGCTCCCAGGACACTTACTGCAATGACTGGAGGTGCACAGAGGTGCTGCCTCTCTGCTGCTCCCCTCCATGCATGTTACACAGGGGTAGTTGGATTTGTGTTCACTGGTGGACCAAGTATACTTCCTGAGAAAATCAAAGTGCCCTTTCTTCACCCCCTAACAGAGGCCACATATGGCTCAGGATGTAGCTGCCAGATCCCTGTTTGTCTGGCTGTCCTGTCTGCTTACACCCTGGAGAACCTCGCAGGAAGACTTATCTCCTGCAGCAGCCCCCTTGGCTCTGCAGCAGTACCACTGCCAGGGTGTCAGCCCCAGCCCCGGGCTCCTGCTGACCTCCATGCACTCTGACAGCTCTCACAGTTTGGGGCTTGTCTCCCATGTACCCTACACGTGTGGGGGTCAAAATTATTGATCGCAGCATGTTGCCTTCGGCATTACCAGGGAGACCACCTGCGTGGCAAGGACCCATTACACACATAATTTTGTTCTCTTTTACGTATGTCCACTTTGGCAAATGCCAGTTTTTAAGCTGGCCAGTCAGAAGCCCGTTGTGGTCTTGAAGCTATAAAGCTGTGCTAACATTGGGCTTTCCCGGGTTAACATATAAAGTCAAGAGGCAAAGTGGCAAAAGTGACTTGCTTTGTTGCAATAAAACTACCATGATAGCAGAGCCATATACTTTCCAGCTGAGGCAAATATGCTTCTTTTAAAAATGTCAGAAAATTCTGGCCTCGTATTTTTTTCCAGAGTTATAACAGCACTTTTAATCCAGATTCCCATCTATTGTGGAGAAGTCTTTTTTGTGTTTTAAAAAAAAAAAAGATTAGAAGACGACAAAGAAAAAAAGCATTCAGAAATTTCAAAAATGGGTCAATGTTTGTTTCAGGATCAATTTTAATTTAGTATTAAAGACTGAAAAGACATATGAATGCTGCGATTCCTGAACAATGAACAGCTATGACCTAACAAGCAATCTTAAATGTGTTCCAGTTACTTAGAATCTCATCATTTTCGTTACAAAGCTGTTTAAATTACAGAGGCGCCTCTTCTTTTTTTTAGCATCTCCAGTTCAGATGCTGCCAGGTTGGCACACCCTGTGAAGTGCTTGGCAGCAAACCTCAGATTCAACTTCCAGGGGAAAAGTCAGAGTATGATGAGATATGTCTAGTAGGAGGAGAAAGTGCTTGTGGAACCTTGATGAGGGTCTTAAGCCATTTAAGGAACATTTTTATCCCAGTTTACTGGTAAATCAGGGCATAGATTCAGTAAATAAATGAGTATATATTCACACTATATGTTACCTGTCTTTAATATTTTGCATAAAAAAAGAAAGATTCATGAAGATGGGTATCTAGATAGCTCGATTGTTAGTTCTAAGCCCACAGAGGAAGACTGGCTGCTTCTCTGTTTTCTGTGGAGGGTGGCCTTTGAGGCCAGCCCCTGGGCTGGGGGCTTAACCCTAGCACATAAAGCTTCCTCTGAGCATCGCAACGAGAGGGAGTAGGAACATGGCCTTTGGAGGACACTAGGCACTGGGTGCAAGTGTGCCAGGGCAGCTTGCAGGCTGGCTTGAGGGATGGGGAGGGATCTGCTAGCCAGGGGCAGGAAGGACATGCCACAGAATATTGGCTATGGATCCAGCTTCCTTGGAGCTTATCAGAATAGTTCTAATGGGGAACCTATCAACTGGGTGTCTTTTAGCCCGTGCAAAGACTTGGAGAAGGGCTATATGCAGTTTGTGAGTACGCAGCATGTATTATTTGGCTAAGAAGCACTAATCTGTTCACCACTCTGGCAAGGCTCTGCTGGTCCTGCAGCCATCAGTCAGGCAGGGAAGTGCCATCCCTCATTGTGTGGCTGAAGATTTACCTTGTTGAGTTGCCATCATCTGCCTCTCTACTTCCTACCACCATCCAGTTTTACAGCCTTCACATCAATACTTCTTTGCTTGCATTGCTTTAGGTTAGGAGAGGGCTCATGGACCCACGGTAGCACTTCTGCAGGAGCAGTACTGAGCACAACACTTTACAGAGCTGGCCTCGGGGTTGTATTGCCCTTGGCATTAAAACAGTTTCATGCAGTGATTTACATCAGTATCTTCCAGTGTGAGGGTGTCTCCTAAGAGTGGTCTCAGGGTGATTTTAAAAATCTCAATAGATCAAGAGGTTTTATATTGAAATTGTTCCGGTGATTAATGTAACAGAGTTATGGTTTTAAAAAATAAATCTTGACTTAATTCCACTTTTAATTAATCTAGTTTCAGCTGCACAAGAAAACACACAATTCAAGACTTAAATAAAAAATTCTTTTTTGAGAAATAGGTATACTTGAAACAACAGAGGTGGAAAATTTCTTAGAAGAATAATGTTTTTAGAACTTATGATTATACTTACAATTTTTTGGAGAAAATAAAAAAGCTTTTGAGGGAAAATTTTCTTTTTCCCCTCCTGTTTAAATCATCAGATAATTCAATAAACAGAGGAGCACCTCTCTCTGCTTGCCATATTCTCAGCTTTAATCACAGCTATAAAAAGCTAGTCATTGTTAAGACTTAAAAACCTCTACTGTGAGAGGGAAATATAATAACCTTTGCTGTATATACACCAGGTGTTTTTCCCTAACAAGCACTGTTGATAGAGTAATGTTTAATCTTTGATGGTTATATCTAGGATGTATTGAATTGCAGTAAAAACACTTTCCAGACACAGTATCTTCCAGGATTATAAAATCTATGGACAAACCATATGATTCTGTGCAATGGCATTAAATATGGACTAATAGTGCCAGGGAAATTCAGGTAATGTTGTAAGTTTGATCTCTTACATGGGAAAAATCCAGACTGTTTAATAGCTTTATTAAGTGGCAAGATTTTGTTCCTGCGTATCAGTTCAGCAATAAATTCTTATGTTACTACTGTTATAAAACTCAGTAACAGAAACCCGAAGCTGTATTGTACGACTCTCCCCTAGGAAGGGTCAGTGATTCACATCTCTCAGTGCTGCACAATGATGGTAGGAAGCACCAGATTTACATCAAAAATTAGGAAGAATCATGATACAAACTCAGTACTACACAACTGCGATTTAATGTGCCCCAACTGAAAAATTAATTTCATTATCATGCTCAAAGTGGATTCTCACTGAAAGCAGAATTTAAGAGGCAAAAAATGTTATTATAATACACTGAGAATTCTGCATGAACGGAAAATGAAAGGGAAGAGTGGGAGGAAGAAAAGGCTAGAGACAGAATGTAGAGTGATTTGCACCCGCTCTCATGCAACATTCTTGATCAGGCATCTGTGTTGTTCATAATTTCAAAAATCCTGTCTCAGTTTAGCATCATTTTTAGTCCTTACCCTGCAAGATATTTCATGGCCTTAAATGTCTGTGGTTCAGTCTTACACCCTGAAAAATGCAGGAAAATCACCACTCTTCTCAACATGAAGCCCCTAGGTAACAGAACCCCATAAAAAAAAATAATCTCTTTGCCTAGGATATCTGCATTTCTGTATGACCCAGCTTATTGTTACCACTGAAAAGTAATATCCAGGTTTCAAACCAGCCATGGCCACCAACTGAAATGCAGTAGAAAGTTGTGATAAAGGGTTAATGTGGCTCTAGCAACTTAGCACAAGGCAGAAGGCTGTCTCTATGTTCCAGATCTTGAAACACTCCTCATTTCCACCTCTAGGCAATAGTAAAGTACGTTACAGAATTCATGGGAAGGCGTTAAGCATGTTGTAGCCAGGGAAGTTTTTAAATGTACTGGGAATAATCTTGCCTACCAATTAAATGCTAATCATTTAGCCTAAACTAGCACTTAGCTTCCTGTGATAGCCAAGGGAGGAGGACAGACACCTCTAAAGAGTGATTATTCCACCCTCTGCTGAATACCCAGGGTGGGATGAATCACCTTTTTATGTCTGTAAGTCTCCACAGAATACAAAAGGAGTCTAGATAATTAGCTAAACTCACAACTTTGAGTCACCTGAAACTAGACGAGACTAATTTCACTGATGGTAGTTAAAATAAGGCATTTTTCACTGCTAGCATCAATTGTCCAGACAATTGTCAAATACATCTACCTCTATCCAGGCTTGTAAATAGAGAAGAACTCCAGGTGTAGTGACTCTGTAACGCTTAATCTGTAGTTCTGAGGCTGCAGAGAGCCAGACAATAGGAGCTTTGGGATGCAATTGGTATTCATTGTCTTAAGTAATATTATAGTACCTTGAGGACCAGTTCAGCCCAATTATGAAGCATGTTGGCAGATGTCACATGGTTTTCATTCTCTGCTTCTCAGTAATTTTCCCGGGCTGAAGATAAGGAAAAGGGGGATGTGGCGTTTCTAACTTCCTTTTTCTTTTTGAGACTATGACTGTTTTCAGGGAGCTTGACAAGCTAGCTTCTTTGGAGGAGGTGTTGATAATTTCCATTAGCAGCAGACAGTAATTTTTCTACTGGCTTTCAGCAGTCAGGGAGAGTACAAACCTGCTTTGTAGGAGGCAGCTCACATAATCCTAGGATCTTCTAGAGTTTCATTGTGTTTGATGGAGTTTCATTATGCTGGGGTAGTGATGTGGTTAATACCTACCAGACCAACTGAAAGTTTTCTGCCTCTGTGAGTTCCTGTCACACTTAGTTTATTTCTTCTGCAAAGTAAGATGCAAGTTCTTTGCAACAGGCTGGTCTCAGGTTTAATTTAAAGACATTCGGTCTTTGAGTGTCAGCTGTAACTGTCCTTTACTGATTACTGATCACTATGCCAATGAAGTAGTCAAAATACAGAAAACAGATACCAACAGATAAAGATAGATAGATAGATTAGATAGATAGACAGAGAGACAGATAGATAGACAGATGAAAGACAGACACATTCCACATTCACAAAAAGATAGGCTTTACACAGGTGTGTCATGCATAGAGCTTCCTACAGTCCACAATTTATCATCTTCTACACGGTGTATCCATACTCACCGTACTCTTTGACAAAAATCAGCTTTCCTGAAGGGAAGAAATACTTAGCTAGCTCCTTAACTAAGCAGACAAACTCTGAATGTGCATAGAAAAGCATTGGTGTTCCCAGGAAAAGCTATGGTCCTGTTCAGGAAAGAAAGCAGCCCCAAGGAACTGAGATGTCCCCCTTTTGCGGTGAGTCACATAGCAAGGCAATACTAGGAGTGGCAAGACCTCTATGGGCCTGCTTGGGTTCTTGCAGCTGGTTTGTGAGGTTTAAGAGCTGGAGAGAGGCTGAAGTCTTCGTCTGAGAATCTGTTATTCCCAGGGCCACGCAAACCTAACAGTGAGACAGGCATTGCTGGGAGGAAGGAAAGCCTTTCTAGCAGGGTAAACCCTGTGCCTGTTCAGATGGGCCACTTGGACCAGGAGTGTTAGCCCTGAAACAGAAAAGTGCTGGTCACTGCTCAGCTTCCCTGGGTGTCCTGCAGAAAGCGGCATAAAACAAATCCAGCCTCAGCATAAATGACCAGAGTCTGGATCAATTGTTTTTGTACTTGCACCTAAAACCAAACCGTAAACAAATTAGGCTGGCACATCATTGAGAAATCAGCACAAATGACAGGACTGCTAAAGAAGATTTCAGGATTTTGCTATATACAAATAATTGTCTTTGTGTGATTTAAGGAGACAATTATCTTTCTAAGTAATTTTAGCTGACTATCATCTATTTTTATTACCGTATCAGCTGTAATTACAGAGCAAATTATTGACATCACCAGGAATTTAACTACTCATTTAGCTCCAAAGCTTTGTTAAGATTTGCTTATCTTTTTTACCTTTTTGCTATTTTGAAAGGCCATTCTTAGCAATTTCCAGACCTTGATTGAAATGACTGTGGAACAACAATGCATTCTTCCAGTGAGACATGCCATAGGGCACAAGGAAGTAAAAAAAACCTGCCTCGTGCTCGGGACCAAAAGGCATTTCTCCCTACAGGGTATCAAATCTAAATCTAGCTACTGTCATCAATGGCTTCCCTTTGTTGTTACCCTGTGGCTCTTCGCAGCTTTAGTTGGGATTTCTAATAACTATGTTGTAAATCTGTCATCATTTTCCCTTCTGATTCTGAGTTACTTTTCATCTGACAAGATGCCTAAGAGTATATCATGGACCTTTTTTCAGTACCAGATGAAAGGCAGATGGGAATAATTTTTTTTGTTAGTTCCCACTCTACTCACATCTCTCTAGTGCAAAATTAATGTCATGTGGTAAAAGGCTTTATTACAAGCATGTTTTGAATGACCACATTTTTAAAAAAATGAGCATCTTTTTCAGATGCAGTTTGAAAGTGACCTCTGGTGATCATCTCACCCAACCATTATGGTCAGAGCACGGTCAGCTGGAGCAGGGTGCCCAGGACCATGTCCAGTGAGGTGTTGAATATCCCCACAGACAGAGCCTCCACAGCCTCTCTGGGAAAACTGTGCCATTGTCCAAAAGCAGGTCAAGTTGGCAGATGGGGTCCTCCAGCCCCACAGCAGCTCACTGCTGCCACTAGCTGCTTCTTCCTTGTGCTGCCATGGGGCTC
>JAVSBS010011170.1:43814-87244 GCA_033124195.1 Coracias cyanogaster
GAGGTCCCAGCCCCTTAGCTGCTACCAGGGCACTGCACCCATGTGGTAGGTGCAGACCTGTAGGCAGAGAAGCAGTCATTCCCCTGATGCCCAAAGGTTCCAGCCTTTGCCATTGTTTCTCCATTTCCTAAACTAATAGCCACAAGCCCTGCCTGCCCCTCAGGCTCCTCTTGTAGCCACAGAGAAGATTGGGTAGCTCTCTTTTTCATGATCCCTGAAGGCACACAGCCTGCTGACCTCCTCTCCCAGCCACTTTCCCTATTGACATAGAACATCCCCACACACACATGGGCTGCAGTTGAGGAGCTTCTCTGCTCTGGCCCACACAGGGAGGCACTAGACACCCCTCAGTGCCCTGGACCTGCATCCTCCTGGGAGAGCTCACTCTGGGCCAAGGCCGCTGCTCTGCAGAGGAAGTTGCTCCAGTGGCTGCTGGGAACTGTGCCTTGCGGCGTGTCACCATCATTGCCAAGTACATGTACAGGGTTTCTGTCCCGCTTTTGCATCAAGTGCTGCACCTGTTGGCTGCCTTTGTTAGCTGCACGTGTTCCTCAAACTTTGTTCAGTCTGCATTCAGGTCACCTGCCAAATCCCTCTCCATAAAATTTCCTTTTTATAGCACACCATCATATATTTTATGCATGCTTACAGAGAAATGGACTCAAGCTAACCTGTTGAAGCATCACTTGTAGTCTTGTCCTTACTCTTCTGTCTGTGCATAATGTATAAAGAATAGGTTAATAATGTAGAAATATTGAAGATACTTTTGACTATAAATAAATGAAAGCACATGCACACGTGTGCCTGTGCACGTGAGGAAACATCCAATAAGGAAGGCATTCAGCACAGGACCCATGGTGATGCGACAGGTGTTGCTACAGTGCCTGAAAGCCTAGAAGCCAAATTTGCCAGGCTCATTTAGGGGCTTGAAGAGCTCAAGACCCTGTATGGGACACATCAGGCTTTCGGATCAGGGTTTGCCACGGCCAACTCTATGATTCCAAAGACAGGCCAGAGTTTCAATCCCGGCTGTCCTAGCATCAGTGTCTGCAATTACTTAGGGAGGTACCTCTATAGAACGTGTTCTGGGAAAATGACATTTAATGTCTGAAATAATTTCCTCCATTTGGACAACTAGAGTAGTGGTTATGTGACTTATACAGTGAATAGAGGGCTTTGGAATTAATGTCCCCCAGTGGAGCAGTTGGCCAGCTTGGCGCATCAGTAAAGCACCCTATCCATCAGACCCTGGAGACCATGGGAGTCCACACCACTTTTCCTATTGAAATTCAGATGACATGCAGCCAGGCAAGCCAAATTGTAGGACTCCCTTGTGGGTTTTGGATGAATAAAAGAAATAGTAAGCTGAGAGATTTTCCACACACAAAAGAATGGAAAATAAATATTTTTCGATCAAATTCATGATTTCATATTTCATATTTTCATAGTCAATCAATTTCATATTTCTAAATGGTAAATAATTTCCAGTGCAATGAGAGCTACCATTTTCACAGACAGGGCAGAATAAAGGCTTAAAGAGAAAAAAAAAGGCAGCTAGAGGTGACTTGATTGACAATTAAGAGCACTAGGCTTTTGTCAGTGGCTAGAATTTTTCCAGGACCAATAGTTGCTTGTTTCTTGTTACATGCTACAAGTTGCACAAGCAGTGTAATGATGAGACAGTAAGTGTTATCAACCCAGTCAGCACTGAAATATTCCTGAAAACATTCCAGGAATTTCAGGTTACATTAAAATTCCAATTTTTTTTTTTTAAGGTGTTTCCTGGAAGATATCTTACTGTTTCACAAATATAAGAAAAATATCTCATATGTGTTTTCGGAGTTGTTTTTCAGGGAGAAAAAAAAAAACTAGGAAGAGAATAAAGACAACAGATCCACAGTTACACCAATGTGTTACAAAAATCTTACCTATGAAGTTTATTGTGAAAAATACATGCAGCAAGTCAAACACAGAACTGGCTACTGTCTGTCATGTTTTCCAAAACAGGATGGGTGTTAATTACCGAATAGCATATCCAAGGACTCTTTGTGTTGATTTTTTTTTCTGTTCTGGGATTCTGAGATTTCCAGATATGTCTATATCCTCTCAGAGAGACTGAATTTGTATTTCTGAAGCATATTTCTTACAGAACTTCTACATCCTTAAAAGTCATTGACAGGAAACAGTATCTCTGAGAGATATCACTTGAACTGAAGTTCAAGTCCAGTCCAATTAGTCATTTCCTTGTCTGTGAATGACTGTTCCCCATACACCTCTTTTTAAATTGTATAGCTCAGCCTAGTTTTCAAATGACCTCAGAGCCTTTAAAAAATTTAGTGAGCTGAACAGTGCAGTCATAGAAATATGTCTTAACAGAAGAATAAGTTTATTGACCTTTTGAATATTCAGGAATGCAACACAACAATGTGTGACTTAAATTACGTGAATCTTTACATCTAATTAAACACAGTTTTTGTGTCCCGATTGGGAGTCTACATCAGAGTTCAAACTAGAACCAATGCATCAATACATTTATTGTCTGCCGGTAACACAATGTCTGCTTTTGTCAGGTAAGGGGACCAACAGCTAGGGAATTGATTGTCAGAATGTGGAAAGATTATTTATGCATGCTGAGATAGGGCTAATTTAAGAGTTTGAACTGTCAGGGAAGGAAACCCTGTTTAAAATTCTCATTTTTATTATTTCAGTGAGTCATTCTGGATTCACACCAGACTCCAGTTTTTCACATTCCAAACCTGATATGGAGCTCCCATTATGACTGGAATAAAGTCTTTAGCATCTCCTATAGTTCATTAAAACAGGCACTTATTTATACGGTCTTCCCTTCCACACATCTTTCAGTATACATTGTCTCAAAGTGACCCTTTGTTTAGCTTATAACCAGGTGGATATGCATTTTTAGGCCAGTTGTGGGGAAACAAGGATCTTGAGTGACATTCTATGGATTTTCTTCAGGTTTGCTCAGCTGAGCAGCTGCCTTCAGCATTACAACCATTGTCATCCAAGAAGATCCATGGGTTGAGAGGAGATTTGAGCCTTACCCTATAATCACAGTTTTGATGTTACATGCTGATCAAACTTTTCACAATTCCAAACTCTATGAGTGCCAGTGAACCTCAGGGCTCTGTCCTGAGCCTTTTAGATCTTTCATTAAATTTAAATCTCCTTGAAGCATTGATTGTGTCATATGGCTTTCATTATCATAAGCATGCTGATGATATTCAGATTTGTGGTTCATGTTAACCTTTCCTACTGAGGTCAGTAACAGTATCTCTGAACGTCTAACAGCTGTCTCCCTGTGGATGTCTCATAATTTTTTGACATTAAACACAGGCAGTAAGAGGCTCTATTAATTGGGTCTGACAGTTTCTACTCTTCTTTTGGTTTGCATTTCATGGAATCTGCTCAGTACCTTTAGCTAGGAACTTAGGTCTTATTTCTGACAATAATTTGTCATTTGCTGCTCTTCTTTTTTTTTTTAACAAGAAACATGTTGTTACTCAACATCTCATAAATTTGCGTATACTTAATCACTACAACAATAACAACATCCATCTGTATACTTGTGGTTTTGTGTCTAGAGTTTGCCTTTATTCAAAAATGTATTTGTCATGTCAACGTATCATACTTTCCTGCTCGTACCATCTCTCCTTATACTGGATTTATCAAGGCCAGCAGGTAGCATGTGTTTAATGTCAATGTATATGATCTTGGACATGGTGCACCCCTAGTGCACAGGGCACTTGTCTTGGCTGGAGCATGTTTGGCTAGCTTGGGATATGGGCAAAGGAGCAAGACAGAGACAAATGTTTTTGTAATTTAACTAAATTGTCTCTGTGGGCGTGAAAGAAGAGCATATGGTCTGCTCCCTGCTTCTCAGTATGGGGCTTTTGCTCTCAAGCAGGGTATTAAATAAAACAGTACAGTCATTCTCCAATGGTCCTTGAAGTGATTAGAGGAATACTGTTGTATCTGACTAGCAGCTCCTCTCCTGAGTGACAGCAGTGGGACAAGTAAGAAGTTTCTGTTCAAACAGATTAGTAGAGGGAATACACATGTGGTTTTCCTACATCAAAGGTTGGGGGAAAAAAAAAAAAGTTTTTTATTTGGTGGCTATTGAGATGGGATAATGATGGTTTTCATTTTCTGTTTGTGCTCTGTTTTAAATAGATGCTGGTTGGCCTGCCAGAGTTACAATGTTGTCCTCATCTAGGCAAAGATCAACTTATAATTTTTTTTCATTTTAAAATCAGGAGCAACAGAAATATAACCTTCAGCCTGTAATGAAAAAAAAAAAATCAACAAATTACAAAGGCTTTGAAGGCTTGAAGGCTAGAGATGGAGTGTATTGTTGTATATAATCAGGTACTTGATAATAATGGTAAATAGTCTGTGAATTTTTTGGTATTGCTTGACTTAAGTGTCTTTAACAACAGTGAGACTCCAGAGAGACTGGAAGGAAATTTGTCTCATGGTAATGGACACAGGAGGTTCTTTGCATCAATATTGTGCCGCTCTACACATACTCAGCTTCCTAAGAGAGAGTTCAGCTCTCAACTCAGCATTGTCACTCTCCAAGCAGCTTCCCAACAGGGAATAAGGGAAAATACAAAGCCTGGGTATATTCTAAAAGCAGCATGCTTACACAGGAATAAACATTAGCCCCAGGCAGAGCAGATCACAGTGTCTGGGGAATTGTGTCAGAAATGCATGACAAAAATCAGTGCTTGAACTTATCTCCAAAAGATTAGTTTGTGACAGATTTGAGTGCATTGGGACTGCTGCAAGACCATACCGTTGGGCTCTTTCCTGCCTGCTGATGTGAGTAGCTTCCGTATAGGTGACCTGCTCTCACTTCAGTTTGTGGAGAGAGGGTGGTACCCAGCAGCACTACCCTCCAGGAGGCAGGTTATCAGTGAGAAACACCCCCAAAAAGGTTTTGTTGTGCAGATTAGCTCCTTCCTGCTGAGAAAGTGGACACCTCTTTGTGCTTCGTCTGAAGGATTTTCACCTTCACATACATCCACTTCCGACACAATCTGGGAACAGGGGTTCTCAGTTTGATTTGAAATGGGGATTTGAACCTCCATGTGTCGCCAGAGTGCCCCAGCTCCTATGTTATTCAGAGGCAAATGTCTCCCATCACAGCTAGGTATTTGTTATAAGCAGTCATTATCCCATGAAGCAGTACAATAAAAGTGTCTTGCCCACAAGGCAGTATAATTCTTTCTTTTTATGCCTTCCTCTGCTCAGTGAACAGGAAATAATTCTGACATTTAGAATCAAGAAAAAGTATAAAAATTAAGTATGCTACCATATTGCACTAAGAAATGTTTAACTTTTTATATATTTATACAACTGGGAATTAGAAGAAGCTAAGACAAGATTCCCTACACAGCAGAACACTTTGTTGATGAGGATGGAAGAGAAAACTTGGCAAAAAACCATGATGCATATTTCTCTTCTATTGCAATACAGTCTTCTTTCGTTGGAAATAAGTTTGGTTCCTCCACTCCAAGGGTGGCAAACGGCACCATGAATCTTTATCTGAAAAAGACTATTTCAAGATGACCTGCAAATGGAATGGAAGTCATTACATGCTGAAGGTATGGAATCAGATATATTTTTAACAGTATTATGCTGCAGGGAATAAAAAGTTTTAGCAAGCCAAATACTTTCTGGGGGCACAGGAGAAAGATTTGGGAGAATTGCGTGGGAAGCTTGATTGACAGTTATTTGAAGGAACAGGTGATAATAATGGGTTCATTTTCTGATTTCATAGCATTTCTTAAAGCATTATTAGCTGCAATCTGGAGAAAAATAAAAGAACAGAGAAAAATTTCCAACATTGACTGTGAAATTAGCAACCACAGAAAAAGCTTTCTCTGAATTTAAATGCCTCTGCCTCATCCAGCTAGATCGTTTGCAGGCATTTTTAGTGGCTGGTATAGTTACTTTTTTTTTTCCCTACTTTTTGGACAAAATTTCCCTTGCCTCCCAGAAATCTTAAAAGAATTTATGTATGTTCAGCAAGTAGAAAGATCATATAAAAACATAATAAAAACAATAACAGTGAATGAATCTATGAATATAGATTTTGAGGTAAAATTACTAACATCTCTTCCCATTTATTTGCTTATCTTCTGCAAATTTCACTGGTAAAAGTGCTGGATACATCTATTAGCTTGAATCCTAGGAGGACTTTCACTGCTTAAACTCTCTACAAATAATTTCTAGGACAGTTTCCTTTGTCAGAATATTTAAGTCTCTTTCACTAACTCTTATAAATAATTTTTGCATTTCTTCCTTTCTAAGGTCATTCCCTGCTGGGAATACCCATAAGAGCAGGAGCAAACAGTTCCTGGGGACTATCTCAAAATAAATGCATCTCCAAGCTCTCCCTGGAATGAAGTGATTTGAAGGTATTTGTTGAGAAAGTTCTTAAAATACAGTTGTAAAATTTCCCAATCCCAGTCCCATTTCTCACTATGGCCATTAAAGCTTTTAAGATAAGCAAAACACTAGTGTATAATTAAAATCATATAAAAGTGTAGACACAAATATGCTATTCCATTGTTCTGTGAAAGAGCTGTCTCTGTGAAATGAGCTTATACATCCATTATTTTCCATAATAACTATGCACAGCTACCCTATCTGCTCTAAACAGCTAGTAGTTTTGAACAACGATTTGATAGAGAAACTCTCTCCATTTTATGGCACTGCATCACTGGCAGATGTATAACCTTGAACATCACAACAAACTTAGAAAGCAAATTGAAATTAATTATGGTGATGTGAATATTGATGTAACCTAAAATGTCATTGCAATCATTCCTATTACAACAATTTTTTTGCTGAAGAGAACAATGTATGGCCCAAATGTGGTTCACATCTCAAACTTTTCACATTCCTTTGATAATATTGTCCTTAAACTTTTTTTCCTCCAGCGAAGTTTTGTAGGGTAACTCTTGCCACTTTACTAAAACAAAACTCCACTTTACTAAATCTAAATTAGAAAAAGAAATCTGAAGTATATGGTCTAAAATGTTACACATATTAAAAATGTCAGGTTAGAAAAATAATAAGCTAACCCTGAAGAGATTTTATTTCTACAAGTAGGCACATAAGAGCATTTAAATTCAAGTTAAACCAGAGGTAGTTAGGGCTAGTTTGGCCATTCTTGTAAGACTGACAAATCTTACATGTGGGAACTATAAATTTGGCAAAGAAATGAAGGACTAACTAAGAGCTAATTCATTTTATTTGACTTCACCATATAAATAAGAACTACATTTTCCCCACCTTAACTACTATAATCCTTTTTTTTCTTTAAGTTTTTACTCGAAGATACCTTTCTTTGCTCATGTAAAATGTCTAGTGTTGGATACATTCATTTAGTATCTTTGGTCTAGGCAGGGGCAGATCCTAAAAACACCCAGAATTCCAAAATGATGTTACAGGCAACTGTGTGCATTCCAGGACCATTCAGAATATCTTTGTATCAGAACCACAGATGATGTAGGGCCAATATCAGCAAAGACTTAAAGCATACACAAGTTATGTAAAATGTTGAGTATATGTAAGATGCTTGGCTTTCAGACAGTGATCGGAAATGTAGAGTGAACACCTAGAATCTCTTCTCGGTGCATGGATCAAACAAGATACTCCCGAGGACCTTTTCAGGGAAACCCATGAACTGAGTGTAGAGGTGCTCTGACTTCTCCCTAAGAAAGCTCAACATTCTCCAATCAAACAAAAACAAGGATCCCATCTACACAGCAGATCTTTGTGAAGTGGCTGACTTTGACTATGTGTCCATACAAGTGGCACCGTAGAGGGCACAGCCCTGCTGAACAGCAGAGCCATGAAGCAGAGGACTGGCACAGGATGCAACACCCTGCCCCTGCAAAGCACCTAGACAAGAGCAGGTGTGTTTCCTGAGCTGCGTGTGGATTAGACACGCTCACATGTGCATGAGTTTAGTTTACAGTGTACAATTGCTCATGATGCCCAGGTATCCAACTAGAACAGTTCAAGCCTTTTTGAACTCTGCATTGCCTTGTCTGCTTATGTGTTTTAACATGATACAATACGCATAATTAGCCCTTGCAAACACCAGTCTTTTTGCCATGTTCACATATGCCTTGGAGATGCAGTGTCATCTCGACATTGCTCAGCCTCCCCTTAAGAACAGTATATCCCATGTGAAATATAACAACTATCAAATAGTTATACTAATTTCTGTTCACAATACCTGTGGTACCACTGTTTTCCACTTTCTTATAACCAATGGCTTGTGATGAGCAAGCTCTAGGGTTTAAGGGGACCTCTTTGTTTGTTTGTTTGTTTTCTGATAATTTCCAGACGTTTCCTAAGGCAATTTGTTCTGTGATGCAAGAATTCCATCTGTTCCTTCCTATACGTTGGCTCTGCTTTGTTTTGCATCTGCATCACATTGTGATTCAGAGGGTTTGAATTAGTATCTCTTATTTGCTGTACTGCCTGTTTATCATCGTTTCTGCATTTGCAGATTGTGTCTTCCACTTGTCTGAGATAATTATTGCAATAAATAATTCATCCAAATGTATTAGGCACTTTTCTGTAGACTCCAATATACCTCTAAACTTGTACTGGAAACTCTTTGCAAAAAGCTATTCCTGACCTTAACAAAGTTGAAAACATAATGGGTATTAGAAAGGTGACAATTAATAAAGACATGTGGGGTAGCATTTTATACATAGGAATGACAAGAATAAACATTTTTTTGAAAGAATATAAACCTCCATTTGCTTCTTGCAAAATAATACAGACAAGTTAGTACGGAATTTATTACTAGAAAGCCAGTACTTCTCTGAAAATTGTGAGTAGCACTCGGAAGTACTAGGTCATTAGCAGGACATTTTATTTATCTTCAGTAAATTGCTGTGTTTATAGGCAAGACCTCTGCTTGGCGTTGACCCAGCAAATTTTAAAAATATCTCAAGGCAGAGAAGAAGTTAGACTCCAATGGTCAGCCAACAGTTGCAAGATGTGGTAAAACTGACACTTTGGTAGAAGTTTATTAATCATAAGAAGAACAAGCTGGGAAGAATTCCTTAGTAATGTATCACTCTGTATGGAACCAAATAGATGAGAGAACTTTTGCCTCTGTGCATTATCCTATTTAGAAGAAAAGCACCCCCACTGACAGCTGACAGCTTTTTAGTTGAAATAGCAGTAGGAAATACTTACAAAGCTTACCAAAATCCAGAGTCAACAGGCATGGTTTTTACCTATCTCTGTGCATCTCTCTTTAAACATAATAATTACTTTTTCATCCTTGCAATTCTTATAAATTTATTTATGTTTCACTTTTCTCATGTTAAATATGACTTTAGGATGTCTGGCTAAATCTGAGGTAATTTGTTCTTCAGAGGAGTATTTCTAAACAGGTTATTTGTTCATTCTTGTCATGTCCAGAGGCCCCCCAAAAGACTGGGCAGTAACAAGCTCTGAGATGCAGGGGGCCAGTTTGATTCTGCAGGGTAGCAGCCTAGAGAAAGCATTTCTGATGAGTGAAATATGTCTGGTATGCGAGGAGGAGGCCTATATCTTGGAAATTTTCTTGAAACTGTAAAATTAGGTTTTGAAGTCCCTACACGAATCCTTGGAGTTATAAAGAATGTAGAACTTATCTTTTAAAATTAACTTGGCTGGTTAAACTCAGACAGAACAATGATCAGTAAAGGATGGGCAAGAACTGACTGAAATTGCCTATTTAAGGATGTGAGGTGATTGACTGAGGGTAAGAGATAAAGATGGCATTCAGATCTTTAGAATGCTTCTGGGTAAACATCTTTTACCAATTATAATGCATTTGTTTCATGCAATGCCTTTGTTCTCATCAGCAAGACAGCAGCTTTGCTATATTAAGCTTTCACATACAGGCTAATAGATTTCATAGTAAAAAGTGCGAGTCAGTAGTAGTGGCTGGAGGAAATCCTTGCCTTGTGCTCCAGCACAAGTCTTTGTGCAGCTGTTCTGAACTAAAAAAAAACCAAAAAGCCAAACTCTAAAAACCTGCCAGAAATTATATTAAACTGATTGGCTCCCCAAAAGAGTTCACAATCTATCCATTCAAGAAACTGTGCAGGTGAACCCAGGAAAACATAGTAATGGGAATAACTGCAGCCCAGATTGCTGCCAGAGACTTCACATTGTGAAACCACAGGTCCTGCATGCTCCTGAGGACAGAACATCTAATTGAGGTATCCTGGGTTATTATGTTCCTTATTGAAACCTTCAAGTATTCTCCTCATACTTTCTTTGGCATTCTCACTGCTTTAGGAAATAGTATGAAAGTATTAAGCTCTTATTTTGTATGTTACCACTTATCCAGTTCATTTAAATCACATTCACTTCTTCATTGACCTAGTATTTCCATCAGTGCCAGTACTCCAATACTGACATTTTAATTTATCTCTGAACTGCATGGTTGCAGAATGATGTAAGGAATTTTACATTTGTATTTTTTAAAACTTCATTTTTTACTATATCCCCATAGAACATTAATTTCATGTCCAAAAGGTCATTTAGAAGCTTATCTCTCTTCTGTGCAGTCTATTGGTACTAAATATATTCTTCTGTATTCCAGGGATTTCTCAAATACATTCCATTTTGCACACTGCTAATGTTGTAAAGACCAAGCATTTTGGCTGTATATACAAATGTGATTTGTACAGCCTATGTTAAAAAACCTTTCTCTTACTAGCACACTACTGGTACCGTTACCCAGAATCTAGTCTGCTTCCAATAATTTTTAGTTTACTTTTAAAGCAGCCTAGTGAGTTGCTATCTTCTCTGACTATAGTGTATGATCCCTGTTTTGGACACTCAAAAATAGCTGAGCCATGTACAGAAAAAAAATCAATCAAAATTAGCAAAAAAAAGGAGAAAGAAACTGGTTATGTGTTGCTTATCCAGAAACATAAAGTGTAAATCCCCAAATATTCACATTAATTTTGAGAGGCTTGCTTACATATTCAACTTCATCATTATGCCTTGTTTTCTCTCACCCAAATTAGGCATAAAGCCTCCTTTATTCCTTCTAACCCTTTGCTGTGGAAAGATTTCATCAGCGGAAACCAATACAGCCATTCCTGTCAATTTACAACAGAAATCCTTTTCTTCCTTCCTTCCCTCTGTTTGTTGTTTTTTCACGTAAACTGTTTAGAAAGGCTACTGAGATTAGACTGCTCCTTGTATCAGTAGGCAGTGCTTTCCCAGAGTGACAGGCTAATTTC
The DNA here is from genome assembly GCA_033124195.1 of Coracias cyanogaster. Classification (NCBI taxonomy): domain Eukaryota; kingdom Metazoa; phylum Chordata; class Aves; order Coraciiformes; family Coraciidae; genus Coracias; species Coracias cyanogaster. The sequence goes on from JAVSBS010011170.1 coordinate 55,118, forward strand.
CTCCTTTTCTCCTCCTAGCCCTGCACCCTGCTAGCACTGTCGTGGGAACCAGAGAGTTCGCCATTAGCATCCTGAAAAGGTTTTACCTAGGTCTTCATTTGTATGCACTGGCAATTGAAAAACGGGGGGATAAAACTGAAATGCATGGCCTATGGAGGTGGGGCTTTGCTGATTCAAGTGCTGGAAATCAAACCTTCAGGGACAAAAATGTAGCATTTGGGGCTCTAACACAGTTACAAATACTTTGCAAAATGTAAAGAATTACATAATGGCAATGTTTTCAAAAGTATGCATTTAAAACCAATTTAGGGGAAATTTTTATAAGGGGAATGAAATCACACTTTCTGGGGGAAAAGCTGAGGTAGTACACAGCATTCTGACAAACTGGCACACTGGGTCTCTTCCTCCCAGCATCAGGCAATTTTGTTTGGTTTCTGTTTCCACATCAGAACATCAAACGGTGAGTTTGCAGAAATGATCCAATACAGGAACATCTAATAGAGGAGAGGGGATATGACAGAGTACAAGTTCACTGCCGCTGGTTTCTTTCCACATCGGGCTGTTAGATGCCCATTAGATGCTATCAGGTCCTTGTTCAGCTGTGAAATGTGTTGCTGAGAGGAATGCTGTAACTGAGCTGAAAGGCATGTGACCCACTTCTCCTCAGGGTAAGATGTTCTGCTCCCATGAATCCTTTCCCAGAGGGTGGTCACAGAGGAGGCTTGCCCTGTCCTTCTGGCACGTGGTACAGCCTGCAAGGGCACTTTCTCTCCTTACTGAGTGATCACTGTGGGAAAGTAAATATTAATGACGTTTTGATTTTGGCTGCTGTCTCACCCCAGTGAAGTCCTTTGTCATATTCAAATGGGTCAAAAGGAGATTTACGGTCTGAAGTTGTAGCTAAATCATGAATCTGCTCTGAATTGAAATTAGATGTGCTTTTCCTAAAGCTAAAGCTAAGATACCTACTCTCAGCCAGATCCTACTGCTAACTCCCTTTAACTTTTATTCCCATATTTTAGCAAATCACAATCATATTCTCATACTGCCTATGCTCTCAGCACAAAACTACGTTTCAATTTCACGGTAAATTGTAGCACCGCTCTTCTTAAATACCACTGAAAGCCCTTATCCTATGTGCTCACATCACATCCCTTTCCGATAAACATCATTAAAAATATATGTATCTGATATCAACCATGTGTGCTTCTTACTTAGTATGACCATAGCACGGTTAGAAATCACTAGGACAACTGTTGTTTTGAGAATATATTTAGTCAAACAGTGGGAGATCTTCCTGACAGCAAAATACTTCACAACTGAGCCAGGATGAGCCTGGACTAGGACTAAAATACAGATGACATTCAGTATGTTTACATTAAAATCCATAGAAATATAATCTGGAGTATGGAGGAAAATTAATTAGCACAGCAATTGACATTAATTTAGTATAGGAGTAGATGCTGATTTCTTTTATTTTCTGCCTAGCGTCTAGCAGCTGTGTATTTTAGGTAAGTAAAGATGCGCTGCTCAGTCTAATCTGTCCAGTTGCTCAAGTATCAGAGTCCTGGAATAGTTTATTTTTTTTTTAAGCTATGTTTTAGGGAGATAGTATCAACTATCTTAGGGAGATAATGGAGATGGTATTTTCTGCAGCAAGCAGCTTCTTCCTTTGTTTTGTTTTGGTTTTCCTTCTGTAAAATCATGGAATAAATATGTCATTTTCAGTTTCCTATGACGCTTCTTGCTTCTAAGGAAGGCACATAATCAAAATACATTGCAGGAGCAGTCAGAAAATTAGCTTGGATGTCTGTGTTTTAAAAAGCAAAAAACTAAATATCAACAACCCTTGGCTCCAACTTTCAGAAGGTGGAAAACCAGTTCCTGTCTTGACATTGCTTTAAAGGGTAGAATCATCCTTGCTTTAAAAATACATTATTATTACTTGGCAACTTCAATAACTAGAGGTAGGATACTGCCTCTGGACCTCTGGGCAGCTTCTGGAGTGAGACCTCCTCATGCAGAATTTACATGTCCCTCCAGAGATTTTTTGAAAATGACGGTAAGAGACTATGGAGCACCACAACTGGCCGATTTAATCTCTAGGTAGCCTGTATAAGAATATAAAGGCAAAGGGATTCAGTGTTGAAATGTCGCTCTGTTAACAATTGCCCAGAAATTCAATACATTGCCAATACAAGGCCACAAAGTATTTCACTTATAACAGGTGGCCTATAAAAGCAGAACAAACAGCTTGGCATATTGTTACACAGAACTCTTTTTAAGTTCAGTGAGTTGAATCCTCTTTGGACCTACATATGTTCTCATTAAAACTTAAAGATTTTCCTTTGAAGTCAGTAGATCTTATCTGAACCAATACAAAGGGACGGGGTTGATGTGCTGAATTAAAAATAGACAATATAGATGGCATTTTTCTCATCTCCCCTTTATTGTTTTCCTGTATGCTTTTCATATAAGTTCCCCCTCTAATCAATGCAGGGTGGACTCTCAGAGGAGGCTCTGGAAGCATATCTCTCTGCTGACTATGAAGGGAGTTGAGATGATGAGGTTAAACACAGGACTCAGCCAGAAATTCAGTTCCAGATTCCGACACTCATGGCCCTGTTACAATTAGTGAAAACTGACAGCTCCATTTAGTTGCCCCAACTTAGCACCCAGTGCCTTTTAAGATGCCCTAGGTAAGATATTTTTTCTGCCCGACAGCTGTCTGCCCATCATAGTGTGGGTCACCCAAAAGGCCTGAACCATATTTGCCATACCTGAGTAGCTTTTCCTGAGATCTTGAGTCCCCTGAAACGGCTAATTTTAGGTCACTCTTATTTAGGCAACTGAATTGAGCCTCTAGTAACCACAGTAAAGAAAAGGTGAAATTCAGTTACCTAAAGTTTGGCAGCTAGTGCCAAATGAGATGCCCTAGGGCACCTGAGGTCTTTGCTGCTTGGGGCTGGCACATCCGACCTATGACTTTCTGTAGCAGCAGCTGCAGCCATGCAGAATAATTGAAAATGTCAAAACAGAGAAAACATTTACCATCCTGAAAGGCCTGTTCAGGCAACAGAGCTTTCCTCCTCCCTAAAGAGCTATTCAGCTGATGAAAATAATTCTAGATACTGAGTTCAGCTCGATGTAACACCTTATGTGCATTCAGAGACTGGGCACCTCAATAGTTGATACCTAAATACAAGTGTTTCAATATTGGGCTCCATCTATAAAATCATTAATTTTAGATGAGATGAAGCCCACTGCAGTTGCTTTATGCAGATGAAGTTATATATAAACCTTTGCTGATCTGGCAGTGATTGCCATGATTAGAATTCACAAAGTATACATGTTTCTAATGTCAATTATAAAAATAATACCTTAGAAAATATGCACGCTACTTAATGCCATTTTACTCTCTAGTACTGTGACAGTTATGGATTGTCAGCATTTCCCTCTACCTGACTTTTCTCAGTGAGTTTTACAGCATTAGAGTAATTTATTTTCAAATTAAATCACACTCTGCTTTGCTTGCATTGACCTAAATACATTTTTAACCGAACATTGTAAATCAGGGAAAACACTTTATCCTCAATCAGGTTAGTTCTTCTAGACACATTTTTGGCATGCTCTATATAACAATTTAGGCTAGAAACAGAAATTTGGCATCACAATTTTAGTTCTTCCTGAAGACTGGATTAGGCTGAAGAATCCTTTTAGAAGTTGTGAACAGGACTGAGCCACAACTTTCTTTTTCCACTCAGGTTTGAACTATTTGAGAGGATAGATTTCCTTTTTTTTTTTTTTTCAAAAGCCAAAGCTATTAGTCTGAAAGTCTAAGAATTCAAACTCTTATCACTTATTAGAAACAGTTCTGGCAACTTGAGACCATTTTTCCATTTCATTGACTAATTTCTGGTTCCATTTTTACTTCCTTACTTGATGGTGCCTTAGATTTATATACATGTCTGTGTGGTACATACTAATTTGTGGCTACCAGGTTAGCAGTCTTATGAAAAAAAAGGATTATTATAGATGTTGGAATGGGAAAACAAGAAAATTACATTATGTGAACCGCTTGCAGGTACAGAGAAAAGGTCTAGGATGTTAATACCAGTCACATATCTCAACCATAATAATTATTTTGCTTCTAGGGTTATAGACACAAGCATCTCAGATCTCTTGCCCTTGGATGAATTGGGTTAAGATCCTGACTATCTTTCCTCATTAGGATATATAGCAGATGTGACACATTAACTTAATTGTTGCAGTGGAAGCACAGGAAGATGCCATGGGGAAATCCGTTGTCTTTTTCCATCCTTATATGTTAGAAAAAAAGATAATGTTTTGACTGGATCAAAACAATTACCTTTGGAAATTGTACCCTTAATGCCACTTTTTGCCTTTCCTTTTAAAATTCTTATTGTGTGGCTTAGGACAATTGACCAGCATGATATAACTTTACATGTGACTAATAAAACTGCTCCAAGAAAGGACTCAATCCACAAAATACTGTATCTTTGCTCAGATAGCCAACAAGCATTCCTAAGGGGTCCTGAGAGATTCTCTGTTTCTGCAGTTGATTCAACAGTGGATGGGAAGAAAAGTCTCGGTGCTTAGTGAAGTCCTAAAGGAAGTCCATAATGAGAATTGCTGATCTCCTTGGAAAAGATGTGACTGCAAGTGCTGGGAAGTGTCTCCTTGTGTGTGGTTTCCAGTGGCTGGGGTCATGGTTCCCCACCGCCAGATGCTCTCTCTCCACACTGCCTCTTCAGAGCCCAGCTCCTCCTGGCACTGCACTCAGCGATCTTCCATGTCCAGCTTGCTGCCAGGAACTACTGGCAACTTGCATTTTAGAGGCACCAGGCTGCTACAGAATAGATAACTCTTTGTGAACTGAACTTTCTTTGTCCTGAAAGACTGATACTTTCAGCAGTAAAAAGACACTTCCAATCTGAGCACATAGCCATGTTCGCTAAATAGGATAAATAGTGACTGGCTTATTTGCTTAAGCATTGCTTTCATTCACCACTTGTTGGAAGGGACAGAAACTTCACAGAAGAACCATGCTGTCTGCTGAGTAGTTTAGTAGTTTTGCAGCTGAACCTAACCTCCTTCCCATACATGTTTTTATTGTCTGTGATATGCAATGCTATGACCTCTTAATGAAGATCTTAAATCACTGCAGTGTTGTAGAAATTACACTCTGCAGCTAGTGAATCTGATCAGAATAACACTTTTTTTTGTATCAAATTTGAAATTCTCCTGAAAAGTCCATAGTAAGTATTACCTCTTATATTCTAGGCTACCTTGAAATAGCTATAATTTTCTTTCTGACACCTGGGGAATTTTCATAAGCGCTAGAAAACTCTTGGCTGAATCCTATTTTCCTTATTCAGAGATTTAGTCTGGGTCTTACTGAAATTACCAGAAAAGTTTGCATGAGTAAGGCAGGAAACATTTTTTGCTATCCCCACAAACTATGCGATAGGGAAATTTGTCAGCCAGGCTTTCCAGGAATGATTGCATTGATTTATCTTCAGTGTGGTATGTCTCAACAAGATTTCTTCAAACACTTCATTCTTAAAGTTATTTCCCTTTAAGATACTCCTGACATCTGCAGCTTTTATAGCTCTAAGCACTAGAAGGTTGCTCCTCAGATGGTCGTTACTTCACAAACAGTCGTGGTTTTGACAGTCATGGGCTATGCACTGCAAAATCCCAAATCAGAGACTGGAATTCTTCTTTTAAAGAACAATTCTTCTGACTTTCTCCAATGCTTTCTTCTTCTATTTTGCTTTGTTTATTGTTATACTTCCTGGAGCCATAAAGGGGCTCTTTACCACTTCCATGAGCTTGCTACATATCAAGCTTGTGAGTATGTTCTCTCCTGTGCCTGTCCTCCCAAAAACTTCTCTGCCATGGCAGCTGGCTATGTTACAAGTGGAGGGTAAAGAATAACAACATCCCCTGGGCCGCTTTACTCCAGGGTAAATCCTGCATGGCAGTGACAGTACCACTTGTCCAGGAAAGCTGTAGCAGGACAGATAAGAAAGGTATGTCAGCTTTGAGGAGACCCTCCATGGGAGGCAGGGGCCTCCATAAAAATGGAGCTCTAAGCACCAGGAGGGAAGTGCCTGAGATATGTCCAATTCAGACTGACCAGAAAACAAGGAGATATCCTAACTCCACAGTGAGTTCGACATTTTTTCCATTACAGATCTTATAGCTTGAAATGGTTCCTGTTTTAATTTGGAGCCTCCTCCAGTAAGACCACAATGGCATTCATCCTGAGCTGTGAAGGGAGAACTTTTGAAAGCTCAGGCTTGGCAGCTCTGTCTGGAAAAGCTTTGCTGCTGCCATAATGCCCTGGGAGAATGATGGAGAAAATGTAGGCTGCTAAAAATTAAAAGGATGAATAATGTAAACAAGCTGATTAAATTCTGCAACCTCTTCAACTTCATGGCTCTAGGGTGGCTTATGTCCTGTTAAAATGAATGGATTCTGCAAGCTGGGAGAAGGAAATTAGAGCTGGCTAACAGAAAAAAAAGAAAAAAAGAAAACCAAAAACCACCAAAACCAAGCAGTGTGCAGTAAAAGAAGGCACAAATAGCTAAAGAGAAATTGCTGTTTTGTTTTATCCATCTGGTCTACCCTTGTGGTGAGCTGCCTCCTTATTTCATGGGGTAGAATATGATAAGTGCCTACAGATAAGGCTTTACAGAATGCAGGTAATTTTTTTTATGTAGTTCTCTGATTCTGTCTAAAGCAGATTTGAAGGATACCATGCTCAGAGCACTTTCCAGGGTAATTGTGTCCACCCATATCTAAAATACATTAAGATATAATAAGACAAAATTCCTCATCTGTCCTATTTCAAAATTCCTGAAATGCAAAGTGTCTTCAAATTAAGAAAAGTATGAAGGACAAAACTTCTTGCCAACCATTCCTTTATAGCACAGACTTGTTTTCAAAAGATTAATGGGTATGACTCCACATAATAAGGTAAGAGAGAGAGAGTAAATACAAATTATTGAACATGCCACAGGTTGCCATTTTTATGTGTGTGAACTTAGAAGAGGCATGGGATGTTTTGTGTGTCTGTCGTATGCAAAAAGTTTTGCCAGTTTGGGAAGCTTTATCTTCTCTGGGCTGTCCCAAAGTACCTACACAATGGCAATCCTGTGAACTATATGCCTACTTCACAGCTGGACACACAGATGCAGCTGGAGAACTGTCTTTGGTGTTACCGTTAACATGCTTGATATACCCTATGGAGGACAATGTAATGAAAACATGTGGTCACAGGTCCCCTTGGGATCTTTGAGGTTTCAGGGTGCTCTCCAATGCCAGAAGATGTGAGCCAGTAAGGGCACAGACAGGCAGCTGTCTCTGCTGTTCCAGGTAACAGGTGGGATATCATTCTCTGAGTATGCCAAAATGGGGTATGTGTATCATTTGCAGGGAAATAAGACAGAGGAAACTTCCCTTTTCCTCAACAAAGTGTGGGGAAAATCATCACTGAAAGACATCTGTGCAAGTCTTGAGATGATAATGTCATTAGCACATGAAGAGGTCAGGCAGAGTAGAAATCTAGCTACAGATTTACACCTACCTAGTGAACACACCAGTGCTAAAGAAGTGCACTCTTTGCTGTGAAAAAGGATGATGAAGCTAGTGCTCTGGAAGTCTTGGGTCAGAGTGGGACGTGATGTAATGAACTGAAATGTCTCATGAAATTATCAGTCCTGTTTCTTCTCTTTCACGTCATTAATACAGCTAGTGTCCCACACGAGGAATTCTGGCCAGGCAGGAAAACAACTGATAGGGGGTGAGATACTCCAGTAAGAATCAAAGCAGTAAAGGGACTTCAGTGAGTTCAGTCCCCTGTCATTTCTGTCAGTCAGATCATGTAACCCCATAGGTTTATAATTTATCAAACTCCATTTTACAGCTAATTAGATTTTTTTTTCCTTAATGCCTCCAAGTAGAAAGCTATTCCAGATCTTCACTGTAATAACGTCTACAAGTCTTCTAATTATCATCATAAGCTTCTTTACAGCCAGGTTATATTAGCTGCTTAACCTAAATAACATTTTCTCCACCATGAGATTTCCTTTTTTAATATATTTATAAAGATCAGTCATTTCCCCTTTCAAACATTAATGGGAACCTGAACCAACCAAGCTGGTTGCTTTCTTATTATTTACACATATTATCCTTAACAAGTGGGAGCAGGGAAGTGAGAGATGGGAATCTGGGGACACAATCTGAATCAAACTTGTTATGAGTCAGAGGGTTAAACTGCTCATCACTCAGAGGAGAAGCACCCCTGGGATCCTTGCTTTCTAGACTTGTAAAAGAGTTAAGTTTCAGACAAAACTCTAATCTCCAATTGACTAAATTGCACTAGATGCCTAAATATTGCCTTTGATATAAATTAAAAATGAACCAGCCAATATTACTATCATTATAAACTCATGGGAATGAGCTTTCATACATGTACTGTACTTTCTGTCATTGATTTATTTCCTCGTTCTGGTTTGTTTGATCTTCATTTACTTGTAATAATAGAGGGAAGAGAAACCTGAACTGGTTTTCCTATTCAGTGGTCAAATTTCAAGCACATAAGAGATAATCTCATATTGTTAATGTGTGCTTTTATAAATTCTTTGAAAACTACCCAAGTGGCACCTTTTAAACATTATTTATATAGAGATTACCTTTAATATAACAAAATACTGGAATGGAAGCTGAAATTATATAAAATCAAGTTAGAAGCACAATACAAAATTGCAGCAGCCAGAATAGGTGAACTTTGTAATGGGTTGTTTAGATGAATGTGAGTTTCTTCAGCAGCAGCGATTTTAAAATAAGACTTTTCTGAAATGTATGCATTATCTTAAAGAATAAATTAACTCAGTGAAGTATTTAAATTACACTAGGTGTTCATAGTAATCCCACCTGTCAATAAAAACTTTTCTTTAAAACTATTGCCTGTATTGTAGGATTATTCAAACTGGCTAGAGCTAGAGCTGTAAAAAATGAGGTAACCACTGCAGAGAGGTGAAGCTGGTAGCTGCTTCCTCTAATAAGAAGTTGGAATGGCAGCAAAAAAAGCTTATTCGCAAACATGAAATAGTCATGCCTCCTTTTAATGACTGTTCCCTGGTAAGCTTTGCAATTTCTCTGCAATAATTAATACAATAGATCAGGTATGCACTGTTACACGCGGCTAGGGGAACCAATAAGATTTGCAAGGCCAGCTCCCATTTGTGCTTAAAGGAGCAATTCCTGGAATTGAAAATCCTTGTGAAACCTCTCCATAGGTGTCAAGGACACTAGGAGAAGCTGACTGGAAGCTTTTACTACACAGATTTCAGACAAAATGCCAATAATGTGACAGGTTTATATTGAGTACAAACATGCCCCAGTACACCAGATCTGCCCTTTCATGTTCAGCATGAACAAAGTATTGCCATATTGTAAGCAAGATTCTTTCCAAGAAAATAATGGTGATACTAAGCAGATGCTGCCCTTCAGTCACCAAAACACACAGTTGTAAAAATGCTGTTTGGAGGAAGCCTCTGTAGTCATGTAGCTCAAGAAGCTGGGCTACTGCCACCCACCAGCCCCGGCATTATCTTGCCACACATTTAAAAACTCTGGAAAGGGAGATCCCACAGTGTCTCTGGGTACCTGTTCCAACACTGCACTGCCTTCCTACATTTTTCATATGTCCTCCCTTCCAGAGTTTCCTAATATCCAAACTGAACTCCCACTCTGTGGTCATTGCCCTCTGTATTACCTCAAATTGAGAGGGCTTGGGTCCATCACGTATGTCGTGACCGTTTCTTAGCAGGATTGCCCCTTTGGCAAGTTTTGTCTTGGTTTGCTTTTCACTTACAGTCATATAACTTTCTCTACCTCTTCATTGCCTCCCACTTGTTAGTTACGTTTCTTGACACCCCTATATTTTATGGTCATTTTAGTATCCTCTGATGAGAAAAAAACCTTGTATTTCCCCCTACCTTGTGATGTTTCTATGATGTAATTCTCAGTTCTGCTTGACTTACAAAGCATTTGAGGGACCAACTCAAAGTTCACTGAAATCTTATGGGAAAGGTTTCAAAAATGCTGACTTCATTTCAGCTTCAGGTGAGCTATTCTGACCTTGTTCAATGTATTGACCATTCCAGAAGTAAAAGTGCTTAAGACTGCACAGCAGTAAGGTTCCCTACATACAGCATGAGGCTTAGCAACATAAACTAGAGCAAGGCTAATGATTTTGCACCTCTGTCCAAGTAGGTATGAATACAGGCCTTTCTTATTTCTCAAGCAAGTATAGAATAGGCTGAAGGGCCGGGGGTGGGGGGGGCGGGGGGGTGGAGTGGTAAATATGAGGAATTTTCTTTTTAACATTATGGTGATGGAGTTTTTGAAAATAAGTATTAAGTAGTTTCATGTTTCTCTTCTGCAAGATGGGGGGAGAGAAGCATAAGACAAAATTGTTACTAAGTGCTACCCCATGTACAAGGTGCATTCTTTTGAAGTATCAATGCTCTTTTAGAGCATCTGCTCTTCAAAGGAAAAAATGACAACTGGTTTGAATAGGAAACCGTAAGCCCTAAGCATAATAGATAAAGAATGTGAATGTCTTTTGATGTATCCAGAAGTCTTTGATGTATTTATAAAATCTTGCAACTCATCTTGTATTTTCTGCCAGTTAATATATGGATTAAAATAATTAGTTATAACTAACAGGTTTTACAATGTTTTAAAGCTCTTCTCCTGGATCTTCCCTTTTCCTCCTTCGCTGCTGACAAGCCTGCTACTTTTGGAAGCCATATCACTGGTTTCTATAGACAAAGGCAGATGTGCTAATACAAAAATGCTTAATGATCCTAATAAAGCTTCCTTAAAACAAATGGAAATCAAAAGCAGAGTGTGTTGGATGAAGGGAACCAGGCTGTTGTTATGCGGCTGGTTTCATTTATAAAGTTGACAGTTCTTTTGTTTAGCAGAGCAAGAGCCAAACTGTACCTTCATTTCATGACATGACAGTATAATCCACACTAGCTCCATGGAGATCAGTGAATTTATTCTCAATTTGTCTCTTGGGGAGCAAAATTTGGCCTTCACCAGAATAGGATTTCATTTTCCACCTTATAAGATAAAGGTGTTGGAGATATTCAGGAAAAATCTAAACTGAAGCATTCATTCTGTAGAGGTATCAGTGTCATTAAAATCTTACTCTTTTTCAGTGACTGCCTTCTGTGAATCAAGAAACCCCTTCCTCTGATTTTTTTTTACTTTTGTCTGACCAGCATGCTCCACTGCTCCTGCCCTGCAAACTGAGAATAACACCTTCCCTGAAGCTCTTTTTTCATAGCTCCAGGCTTGCCTGGTGCTTCCATTTCACTGAGAAGTTTTTGCCCTCACAAAACATCAAGAGCTTTTTTGGTCACTCATTACTTTACTTTTCACAATAAAATCAGTTGTTTTCAAATCAGCAGAGTGCAATTTTGTGTTCTAGGGGAGCGTTCACATCTCCTTTGCTATAATGTATGTGTCCCAGGGCTGCGGTATCTGCCCTTTCAAACTGCCTGCTTAATTTCCCCTGCAGCAGCCCAGCACCTGCTGCTCATTTCCCCATGGGGACTCATGGTGAAATTTTCCAATAATATTTATGCATCTGTCCTGCACACTTTCTTATGTGAACATCTCCATTACTTTCCTTCAGTCAATCTACCTTTGTTCCGATGACCTTTCCTTTATGAATAACTAGGGACTTGATGCTATGTGAAGCTTTATCACGAATGCCACCTGGTCTTCACAGTTGTCCACATACCTGCATGGCAGATATGATATGCCGAACACCAAAAATAAAACAGAAAGCCTCCTGGTCTTTAGTTCATGTATTTTATATTTTCAGATAAGGTTTTCCCTGTAAAATCATGTGGTTTAGGGAAAAACATCAATAAAATGCTCTTTCTGCTTCATATGTCTTCTGTCTTACTGTTCTATCATCATCTCTTTTCTTGCAGGTCAGTGCAATTGCTGCAGTTGAATTATAGTCAATCACTGCAGTTACTAAGTAACTTGGATTTATTTATTTGTTAGAACTTCACAGGTAATGTCACCATAGCTCTTTTCCAGTGAGGTACTGGGAAATATAGGGCCAAGATTCAGCCTGGGATTAAGAAATGTGAATTGAGTTGTCCGTTTGAGCTACAGGAGAAAATAAGTTGCTAAATTCAGCTTGAAGGTAGGTGTCTTATGTTGACTGAGACACTCCAGGACAGCCAGCATATCCACAAAGGACTGGTAGGCATGACACAGAAGTCATGGGAGAGCTTCTGGGGAAGCAGCTCCAAGCAGAAGGCCCTATAGCATCTAAAATGATGTTTAAACATGTACAACAAGGCAACAGCAAGCCTGTTGGCAATACTATCTTTTTTTAGCTATCTTAATCTTGAACCGAATCCTGGAATCCTGTCCTATATTACACAAGAGGGGTCAATGCATCATGCTTTATTCAGGCAAGAACTGCTCTGTTGGTGGAAGGGCTTTTATCTAAATAGGGCCAGTTGTGTTTTGCTTCTAAGCATGTGTATGATTATTTTTAATGCCTGATCTACTTGAAATAATTTTTGTTTAGAATATCCTCTGTTAAAACCAATTTTGTTATTTTTTTTCTTAAAAAAGAACAGGTGAAAGCTGCCAGATTTGAAGGCTTTCTTTTCCATTCTCATAATAACTTTCAGTTTTTATTTCCTAAGTCTAGCACATAGGTTTCCTATTATTTCCCTCTGAATTGCTCCCAGATACATAATGATCCCTACTTGCACGCTTTTTGAATATGTGTCATGAGCAACAGATTTTGCTCAGCACTTTGTTGCATCAGACCTTATCTTCACACATTTTCTGTGGAAATTCTGTAACATTATAGGCCAGATCTGTGCTGTGATCAGAGAATCAGCACAACTCATAACTGGTGTGAGAAAAGAAGATTCCAAGATTTAAAGCAGTGCACAATGATTCAGCTGATGCTTTTCAGACCTGACCTGGACCATATTTTTATTACAGCTGGTCTCTTGCCCTTAGTCTACATCAGAAAAAAGGGTTGCTGTTCATTGATTACGGAGAATGATCTAAAAAGAGTCTTCCAAAATGGCATCTATTACAACATGTTAAGAAGCTGTCTCTCAGTTTGCACCACTTCAGTAGTGAATAACAGTAAATGAGAAGCAGAACCTGGAATAGCCTCGTTCAAACTGTTCAGATTCCCCACCCTCTCTACGCCCTCAGCAGGAACAGGAGTGTTGTGGATTGTCATAGGAGCTTCTGCTTGATTTCACAGCACGTGGGGCTTAGCAGCTACACTGATGGATAAAGTCCTAATACTTCAGATTGTCTCTGGGAGAGTTTTGTTCACTTACAAAGATGGATGAATCATAGCCTTTGACTTCTGATTTTTACTGGGAATCCTCCTCTCTTCTGGATTCAAAAAAAGGAATACCAGAGTCTCCGTTTTAATAAAGGTGACTTATCCTCTCTTAGTTTTTCTCTACAAAAGCAACTCTCCTGGTTTTGCAAACTCCTCCTCAAGTCTCCTGCTGGTGCCCCATGCACATGCATCAGGTGGATGAGTAGAAGAAGACAGGAAGAAAAAACACTGTGCTTCACTGAAGCTGAGTTATAGTTCATCTCCTCCAGATACATAATGGTTTGAAAAAAAATGAGTAATGCAGCAAATTAAAAGGAAAAGCTGCTCAGTGGAATTGAGTGAATTAATGAGAAATAGGCAAATACCAACACAAAGAAAAGGACTCAAAAGAGTGTGAGGCAAGGAATCAAGAAAAGACAGTTCAGTGAAGCCCACCTTCAACCTTTAAACATAATTTTTCCCCTCTTTAAACAAAAATAAAAAGCTAGAAAGGAAAATGCTGGAAGTTTCCTGTAAGAAGCTTAAAAAATAAAGTAATCAAATGGCAGGAAATATGAAAGTTCAAATAAGTAAAGGCCTGGAAAAGACTTTTTGGGCCACTGAGTCTGATCCTCTGCCATTTCAGACAATCTTCCTGGTAAACTGAGCAACCACCCTCAAACTAGGTGTGCTTTTTGCCCCTTCACTCCTAAAGGGAAGCCATTGAAACACTGCTGGTTTCCTGCCTAAATCTGTCCAGAGCCATGCAAACCAATGACTTCTTTTATCATCATTATTAATTGACCTCAATATGCTCTTATATTCACCCTATATGAATTAATAGCACAAAGCAAACTTTTAAAAAAAACAAGTAGTTTTACATTTCTCCTTTATGAATAAATTATGATGATCATAAAATTTAATTAGTAAGCGTTATCTTGCATGTAATACATGCACCAAAGTTTAAGATTATTACAACATAATAACAAGATTTTAGAAGAATGTTAAATAAAATGGGAAATCATCCCATAACCCATGAAAGTAAGAGATACAGGTTAATAATGCATATTTCTAGAAACTGAAGAGCATGGATGGTGCAGGCTACAATGGGTGAAAAGGTTTCCAGTGTCCATATTAGCTTAAATTTCCGCTGTGGTTTTGGGGAGGGTGTCACTTAGCCAGCCTGTGCTAGCTCTAAATGGGGATTCACTAAAATGGGGATAATAGCATGTCACAGAGTCACCATAAGGTTAAAGAGTTTCAGATCTTGTGATGATGAGAGTCGTATTTTAGATAGACTGGCAACAGGCGTTTATTGTGAAAGCATTGTGCCCTTAATTCTTATATGGGGTGGACATATGTTTCATATACAGTACATAAAGTGTGTGTCATATTTCATATAATAACACTGAAGGTTGCAGTGTATTAAAGCTTCTTTCATGTAATTAGTTACTCTATGTTCTCATATAAATTCAATCTGTGAAACGTTTGCAATGACTACAGTGTTTGTAGAAGGACTTGTACCGTATGAACTGCAGTATATACTCTTCAGCAAAGAGCATGTAGCATCCTATTCACATCATGGCAGATAAACTTACTAATAAACAGAAAAATTCTAGTAGTAGGAACCTGGAATTAATTTAATACTGGTTATGAGAGTCTGAGTAGTTAAATAACCCTGAATATTTCTATAGTTCACAAATTAGAATGGGCTACTTTCTCACTCCTGAAAAATGCTTTTAGCCAAGTGAAAATGGGAGTGGAAAAGGGGAAAACCTTTCATTTCCCTTACTTAAGTAAAAGCAAAGGAATTTCATTATTACAATTAGTCATAGAAAATTTTAAAAAAAAAAATGGGGTAGTACAGGGCCAAATATTTCTGAGTTCATACAAGGTAATGTATGAATCTTGAAATGAAAATATCCAGTAATCACCTGGATTTGGCCAGGTGATTCACAGATCGCATCAGTTTATGTGGATGTTAAGGAGTAGCTCATCCTATCCAGCTTTTGGTGTTTACACCTTTACTAGTCAACAGGGAGAAACAGATCTTGTGGATATGACTCACAGCATTTTAGAAGCTAGATTTAGAGTGGAAATGGTCCTGTCTAATTCTGATCACTGACTATAGCATGAGGTTAGAAACCCAGTATGTTGCCAACATTTACAGCAGGATTTAGCTGCCTAGGCGTAGGCATGCAGTATGGTTCTAGGCACTGTTGGATGTCTCACCTATCTCCTGCTATTCCAGCAAGACTTGGGTTTCCCTGCTGGCCCGTGTCACATCTGCTGGTTCTATGCATGTATCTTGGATATTTGGACACTATATATAAACTACGCATCTGACACAGAACTGTGTGCCTGCATTTAGGCAACTAATGCCTTCAGAGGTCCATGGCATTACCATCCAAGGGGCATATAAAATACAAACAAAAAAGCATAGGAGAAAGTTTGGGAAGGATAGAACAAAAGGGAGGAAATGAACTTAAACAACTTCAAAAGTACCATATGCACTAAGCATTTGCAAAAGGATTTCCTGTATACATAAAAGCTGCAGTGATTTAACATGTCCTACATCTGGAAGTCTAAATCTATATGCTGATTAATGTGGACTACTCTTGGAGCTCTTTAAATGAAAAAGCAGGTGCTTATCAAAAAAGTGGATTCGTTCTTAAAGCCTAGTTGTAAACTTTGACCACTCAAAGAAAGAATAAACCATGCTTAATGTTTTACAGAAAAAGAAAGATAAAGCAAGAATATTTTAAATTGAAACATATGGCAACATCACTCTGCCTAAAGGCGTAATTATTACAGAAAACAAATTGTTGTGACTGCATTTTCCTACCCTGGATATGAAAGTTCATCTCTTAACAAAGGAATGTGATGCAGTTAGATTTGAAATTGTCTTTGTATGGAAAAAAAAATCTCTGTGTACATGTAGATCTGAATACTGTGAGCATGACTTCTGGAAAGGCTGATTTTTACAAGGGAAAGAAGGGTACTTATTGAGCTGCATAATGAAAACACTAGCACGTGCACTTTGTCAAACAAGATAATGACTGTCTTCATATCACTTTCTTATTAGCGAGTAAGATACATGGCAGGTGAAGCAAAGAATTTAAGGGATTTTTCTCATTAAGGCATTCCAATTGTTGCTTCTCCACTTAGCCACATGGGCAAAGAGCATTAAAAACACTGATCTTCTGTGGTAATGAAACCTATCCCAGTGGCTTTTCACAGTTTACCTTCAGGCACTTGAACAACCTTCAGAAGTCACCTACCCCTCTCCAGTGATTAAACAGGAATGTACGCTTTAATGTAAAGTACTCGGATTCATGTGTAAGGTACACATCTAAAACCATCTTCCCAAAAGTGGCCTGAACCGTTACATACCTTCTTTCCATCTTGACCTACCCTGGATTCATGGTCACCAGTGGACTTTCCTTCACTGATGTATTAAGTCTCTTTATGGTCATATTCAATTCTTGTTTGTACAACATCCTGTGGCAGTAAGTTTCACTTCTCTTGTTAATTATTGTGTGAAGTAAATAACTGTTTTGCTCTTAAGGTTTTAACCTTGGAAAAATGGAAGTGGGTTAAAGCTAGATTACGGCCCTCCTTGTTTAGCAATAACTCTGTGCATTACAGTGCTTTTTTACCTTTACAGATAGGTATCCCATTTGAAAAGGTATCCACATGAATTTTCTTCAAGACTTAAATGGCATAATTTTTCTGTTGCTTCTTCAGAACTATTAAAATGAGCAGTTAAACACACAGTGATTTTTTAATAAAATCTCCAAACTGTACAATATTGTAACCTCACAAGGCTGAAGCAGCCTATTTTTCACTGTCTACAGACAAACTGCATGAAATGTAAGCCCGCTGAGTTGCAGATAATCTTCTTATTACAAGGGGTATACAGTGCCTACCGCAAGGGAGACATGACTCCTGGCTCTTCCTCTGTGGCTTTTTTATTCTCCCTGAGCAAATATGTTCTTGTCAGCACTGCATCTATGGTTTGGCCGGGTGTAATAGGATGGTTTCTGTATTATTTCATTGGCTGGCCATTTGTGTTGGAATTAGCATTTCTCTGGTCATCTGAGACACAGTGTCAACATCTGGAAAACTTCAGTACATTGGGGACATTAAGTTTGTACTTTTCCTGTGCTTGTAACATAGCCTGTATCTCTTAATGAGAACTATTTCTGTTGCATTTTTAACACGAATTTATTGAACGTGCTTGTAGATCAATAATTATTCTGTCATTTTAGATACCCACATGTACAATATTATTTTAAAGAACATGCTTTCCAAGAGTTTAATTCACCTACTGTTTCAATTATGGCTGTGAAATAATTCTCAAAATAGATAGTTATAAACATTGTGGGTGTTTGGCAGGAAATTTTTTGTGGTTGACTGCAAGAATCAGGAAAGCTGCAATATTTTACTCAAAAAACATGTTCAGACCTAAGATGCCTGCTTGACAGAGAGCATTTTCTGGATTGAATCTCTCTGATGCATCTCATGAGCATTTTCTACAAATGTCCTAGGTGGAATTTTACATCATTGAGTATTTTATGCCACATGAACCTTCTCTCTTCAAATCTTTCTGTTCTGCTGTCCACACCATTGCTTTTTAGGCTTTTTACAGGTTGATTTAATAATTTATGTACAAATACTGATTTTTTTAAATGGTTATGGGCCAGTTTCTTAGCTCTTTTTTACATGAATTTAAATATTAAGCATTTAGATACCATTAGCATAGCTGATCCTTCATGCTTAGAATGTAAGAAAATCTATTGGCACACTTCATGTTTGTACAGTATATATTATTGAATGAGTCACGTACCATCGCTATGCTATAGTTGTCTCACCTATCAAACTAGGGATAATAATCCCTACTGATCTCATGTTATAAGGTCATATATTGTACATCTTTCTAAATATATAAAATATCACATGTGATTCTCAATCATTACTACTAAAGACCCATTGTTTCAAAGAAGATCGCTTTTCAGATCATATCTTCCAAAAATGTGAGTTCATTGGCTTTAAAAATTTATTTCTCTGTCTCTCAACTGCGTATAGCACAAGAATTGTTATTAAAGAGAACTAAGTTGTCTTAAACTATAAGGAACTTTGGTTTTGAAAGTGAACAAGATAATTTAACTAACGATTTGACATAGAAAAATAAAAGACATTGCAAAAACTTTGTGCATTACTGCTGTTCAAATTGTTTTTAAACCTTCTGTTTTCTTCAGTCTTCAAAGAATTGCACCTATATCTTTCATAAAAGGCTTTGTACGCTCAGAGTAAATACTGTCATCATATGTTAAACTCTTTTTCTTTAAGACAAAAAAAACCTTTTTTAAAATCAAGCAGCTGAATAGTGAAAGAAAGTATAAGAACTCATAAATCCCTTTTTCACTGTTTTTTTCAGTTCATTCTAGTTCAAGGCCTCAAACAACAGAGTTTTGGACATTTGCAACAGTCTATGATTCATAACACTTGTTTTTAATCAAGAGGAATTCTGCTTTGATTAAAAGTTTTGAATACAATGTGAGCGTAGGCATGAAGGACTCCCACAGTTCCTCAGGAAGCTGTCCCACCACGCTGGCTGGCTGGAATGATCACTGTTATGATCACATACAGCAATACGAGGCCATCACAGGAAAGGAACTAGCTCAAATCTGCTGGGTGGAAATCTCTCTGCATCTCCCTCCATCCAAAGAAACCAAACAAAAATCAACTTGTGGATGTGCTGCTTACAAAAAATGCTTTCCACATAGCTCTGCCCAGGTAATAAGCTCAGAGGTTTTTTACAAGCACTCCATCCTTTCCTAATGCTATCACCTGCCTGACAGTGAAGAGTCACCCTTAAGATCACTGCCTTCTCAAACCTGTATAGTTTTGGGCCTTTCCAGGTTGTGGTACTTGTCAGTCTCAAATTCTATATTAGAGGCAGCAGACCATGGCTTATGGTGTGGTTTAGGGTGTGTTAGGAAAGGAAGAGGACAGAATATTTCTCCCTGTTGTTTGATGGAAAACATGTTTTCTCTGCTGAATCATAGTAGGTGACAAAATAGAGGACGACTAAATACCTTAAAGAAGCTAAATTCTAAAGAAGCAAAAGAAAAAAGAATGGTTCAATGATGTGAAAAAGAAGCCTTGGAGTCTGATTTTATATTACAGCTTCAGTAAAAGGGTGATCTTAGACCAAGGGGATAGATGCAAGTCTTGGGTGAGGAAGTAATATAAAGCTGCAGCTCAGCGTAGGCTAATTAACCTTTTACGATTAGGTTAGCATTTAGGAGGAGAGAGAGAAGGTAATACTGAGTGTGTCTCTCTTGTCTGCTGAAGGCATCAGTGCAGGTACAAATGAGTAAATTTGGACACCGAATAGTTGAGAAATACCTTGAGTGACATGTAAGAACCCATCTGTTTGAGCAGGCACAGTGGGTTTACATTGGGCTGGGTGCCCACAGTTCATTGGGCTGGGCTTTCTGCTTGTTTTTTGTTAGGCAGTCCCATGAAGGGGAAGTGGAGTAAATCCTAAGCAAAGCTGCTTTGGAGAGCTCTTGGAACCTACTTGAAATGTGTAGTCTTCCATTAAATAGAGTGTCCCTTTGTCAGAACGTGGAGAAAATAATTAAATCCAGATAGATATAAATACATATACTTGTAACAGAACATATCAAGTAGTTACTATATTCCCACAGTAATCAGATAAAGGGACATACAGTAAAAAAGGGAAGAAATAAAGGAGGTGAAGATGAACTGATCTGGATGAAAGACAAGGGAGAGTGAAAAATGGAAGACAATGAGGATCATGTATGTGTTGAATAACACTGTTAAAAGTCAGGCTAGCAGTTTTTTGGTCAAACAGGCAGATAAGTTACTTTGGTTTTGCTGTTGGGTTTTTCTCCAAAATACTGATTATTTACATGATGCCCAAAGTTGAACAGAGTCACAGAGAGTGATGGGCTAAATAGGGAGCCAAGCTTTTGGTACTTAAATGAAAATCCATGGCTTTCCTTGTAAACAGGTTAGTATCATTTTCATGTTGGCTTTTTTTTTTTATTTTGTAAAGAACAGGAAAATGATTCACTGCTTGAGTTTAAGCACCTAAGGCAGAATGTGTTCAACTAGTTAATAGCTAACTATTTTAAGGAATCATTACTAAGATTTCTCTCTCTTAGCTGAATAAGCAGCTACCTTTGGTGGCCTAAATCCTGCCTAGAAAGTCTGCAGAATGTATATGCATGTATGAAGGATAGGAAGAGGTAAGAGGAAGTACTCAGAGAAAAAAATATTCTGAATAAATATCCAACTGCTATGGTGAGGCTAAAATGCTGACATAAAAATAAACATTGTAAATACATCCTAGTATAAAATGTTTTGTTTGAGTTCTGATTTAAAATGTTTAAATTCTGTTTATAGCTAAGAGTGCAATCCAGATAAGCCTTCAAAATCACTAGCACCTTAAAGCAAAACTAAAATTCAGTGAGATACATGGTGCAATTTAACTTGGGGCACTTGAAAATGCAAAAAAGAAAACAAAACCCTACAAACCCTCACCCAAACCCAAGCAAACTGGTTTTAACATCGTGCACTGATTTTTTTCTTAAGATACTGAAAGGCAGTAAGACTTCAAGATACTACAAATCAACACAGATTGATTTTTTGCATTCCCTCTACTCCTAATCTTATTCTAGAAGATCAGAGTGAATTATCCCAGGCTTCAGGAACATTAAATCCCCAGGACATTGGAGATTCCAAGAAGAGAGTAAGAGTTGATCATAAAAATCAATGCCAATAGTCTGCTTTTCCTCTTTTAACAACTACTAGGAGCAGAGTGTTGATTAAGCATCCTCTCTTTCCCTTGTTTCTGCATCCACTCACATGTTCGTTCAGAATGAAGTAGCCAAACTGATGTTAAGATTTTAAACTGCTTTGTGCTTTCTTTCTCCTTTTCCTGTATTCAAGGGATCCTAATCTCATATGGGACCCTGACAGAAATTAAACTCATTTTATTTCGGACAAATCTCTGTTAACTTCAATTCTTATTACCACTGCAATGTCCCATAGTGTCAGTGCAACTGATGCTGACAGCATCTCAGCTGTCTTGCACTGGCCCTGAAAGGCACTAATGGGAGTGACCATGGGACTCTGCTCCCTCTCTTTGTCAAAGTGAGTGTCTAGGCACTGCAGTGCTGAAATTTTGGTGCTGTCAGAAAGGAGCTTGTCACAAGCATCCCACAGCTCCCACAGCTCTTTGAGCACGCCCTGTCAAATCCGCATATATTTTCTCCCAGTGTCAGCTGTGCTGTGAGTCCTGTTGCTTAAAAGACATGTTGTTGCAGGGTTTTGCTGAAGAAACATAAGTAGGCATGAGTTGTCTCACTGATTTTTCTGGCTCACAGCTACTTTAAAATAGACAAACTTTATGCTCTTTGCTCTTACCATCCTGCTTTCTGTTTTGATTCTTCGTGGCAGTGTCTCTTATTTACACCCAAGTGTTGGCTTTACTGAATGAAGAAAAAAAAGGCACACAGAAGGGATGGGCTGCTGCCATGTCACTTGGCAGCAACTCACAATCCCTTGTCTCACCCACAGTGCAACAATACTCTCCACTTCCATGCTCTTCTTAATGACAGCAGTGACCAGTGTGGTTTACAGACTTTCCTTTCCAAAGCAGCTTGGCTCAGCCTACAGCAGCAGAGTATCCATGCTTCTATAACATGTCAATACCTCAACCTTAAGATGGCTGGAAAAAGGTCCTGTGCAAAGCCAAGGTCCATTACGGAGAAGAGGACCTTGTCCCTCTTTCCTGTTCCCCGTGATCATGGTAGTTTTTTCTGTCTTTTTGTTTCCTTGCTTCATTTTGAGAGGGAGAGTATGCGGGTGGTGGGGAGATTGTCTCACATTGTCTGAAGGAAGGAAAGTTCAGTAACTCAGATTTGGAAGAAAAAGAAGGAAGAAGGAGATTTTATAAAACGTAAAGCAAACTGCCTTTAGTCACCCTTTGCCTTCCATCCCTTTCATGCTTCGTCACCCTAGAATACAGTCCTGTTGCCTCCAGGTACAAGGAGCAAACTATTATTAGATGCTGTAGAGCACTGTCGGGAACCTCCATGTTTATCTTTAGTTGTTCTGTTATCTTTCCTGATTGCAGAAACATGACTCTGCTTCTTTCCTGACTGCTTATAAAGAATTTCTTAGGCTGTTACGCTCAGGAGTTACTTCTACCGTCTTGTTCTTTCTGTAATCAAGGTTGAGTTTTGTTGCTCCAAGTCACTCCATGGATCATTAAAAAATAGAGCTGAAGAATTTCTAACGTGACACTCCGTTGAGCCTTTGTAAGTACTCAGTCTGAAATATTGAAGGATATTATTCCTCTCATGGTGGAGCTGCCTGTGTTAGAGTTGTATGGGAAACTGCATGGCCACTGCATCCATCAGAGTCTTGGGTTATTATTCTTGACAGTTTGCAAAAATAATATAAAACCTGATACAATATGTAAGAAAGTTTCTTTTAAAGGCAATTGCAAAAAGTACTGGAGTATAAATATGCTCCAGCTTATTTAAAAATTTTAAACAATCCATAGTTGCTGCTTTTTGTCTCTTCTCCCTGCCCTTTTTAGGTTGCCTATGTACAAAACATAAAGATAACCCAGTCCACAGAGTATTTAAATATTAATGTCAGCCCCTGAAGATAAGATACTGAGTTGCATAAACCTAAGGCAAACACTTTTGTTCACTGAATTAAAATTAAGAAAAAAAACCTCTGGAATTATAGGTCATGGGCAATTGCCTAGAAGGTCAGACAAAAAGCTATGGAGAGAAACTTGTAGGCAGTGCGGGTTGTTGGGGAAGGAATCTCACTTAATGGAGACCCACAGTGCAAATGTGTGAGGCTGCTTGTGATAACCTTGGAGTGTTTGATAAGAAATGTAAGATGTTTTTTGCTCTTAGATGCTTCTCCAGCTCTCCATCAGTTTACCATGGAGTCAGTCCCCCTACATGAAAGCTTTGACAATTTCACCATAAGCTGTACCCTTTCAGAGGTCTCCTGCAGCCTACGTGTTCATTCCCTCAGGATTTGAAAGATGCATAGCACAGAGGCCTCTGTCCCCTTTCCATGTATTCTTCCCTAATGCTCTCTGAAATAGCTTTCCTGACCAGCTAAAGGATTAAAGCTGAAGAAAACCAGAGACCACCAGCTTTGTCCCTGATGGTAACCAGAGGAATTCGCCAATCAGCGGCACTTATCATCAGCCAAGAAACATTCTAATTCTAAAACTTCTAATGTCTAATACGTGCTGGGGTCTTATATAGTGAGGGCTTAGAATTAAACCCCAATAATATCTGAGGCATTTTCTTCTAGTTTCAGTGGAGTTAATCCAATGTTTTTCTAAGAGTTAATGGACTCACATCTTTAGCATACACCTTCAAAAATGACTTCTTTTGTCTGGTATGATACCTCATGAGATGGGATACTGAGCCATGGAAGAGATGAGAGCACATGGTAAATCAGGGCTGTATATGCATGGGATCTGTAGGTCATTCTGTGCTGTTTCCAAGCGGTTGCCAAACAAACTTACGTGAGGACAGAGCTTTCCTTTTTATGGAAAAAAAAAAAAGACCTTTCAATTATTTTTTTTTTTTTAAAGCTTTAATTCAGAACAGCACCTATGAGAATCTGAACAGGTTTCACTCTAATTTTTCTTCTTTATCAGACTTAATTTCCATGACCTCTCATTTTCTTACTTCTTAGTAGAAAAGGAATTTCTTGCTGTGATGTGATTTGAAAAAAGATGACCTCGACCAGTTGAAGAGTAGAGGAACATGAAGTGCTCAAATGCAATTCTCCTGAGACACCATAGCTACCTCAGATTTTTTACAAAAATTCTTCAGTATCAGGTATACTGTTTTTATTATGAACTTTCAACAGATATAAACAATCAATATTATGCTTTTAAAAATACACAGATTAAAGATCTTGTTCATCTTTTTTTCTTGTGGAATAATCACTAATTAAGGAAACTTTCAACTCATATTGTAGCATTTTCATTTCATAACACTCTCCTACAAATTGTTCCTTCAAATTGTCAGAATTGCATGGCCACAGCATAGCTGCATAATCTTATATGATCCTTTGAGAGTAATAGGACTGGATTGCTCTGGGCAGTTGTTCACCCTGAGGAAGTGAGTGCTACGTGGAATGAAGCAGAAGTGTCTATTTCTGGTGTCTCATGTGGGAAAATAAAGTGAGTGCAAAGCTGACAAGACACCTGAGTGCATCTGATTTGTCAAGAGACTCTGCTGCCATCAGGTAGCTTCCCCATCAGTCAGCCTTGCCTGCTCTTACAGGGTCACCATCTCATTAATTTTAATAGGCTTGCTTGCTTGGCTGTGGAGGTCAACACTGATTAAAATTGTTTCAAACTGCTGCTGATAAACTGGAGCCCAGCTGTAATCCTAATGAGAGGTCAAGAAAGGTCATGAATTAGATCATACTAGTTTTGGACAATTGGGCCAACAGTTGTCAGAAGAGGAGGGAGTACAATTAAAAAGCTCTTACAAGTAACTCAGAAAACAAGTTACAAGAAGGCAGCAGAAATATCGGGTCCTATATATAAAGATCATAGTCAGAGTATTAGTTATGAGGCCTGCAGTACTACTACTGACCTTTATATTACAAGGCATTATTCTGACAAGACATGTCTTGCCCTCTTTCTCTTTTTATATGATACTAGGTAATTGCACCTCAGGTAAACATCCTGGGCTCACTTTGCAATCAATAAAGAGAAAGGTGTTCTTCTAAGTGCAATTCATCATTTTGTAAAATCTCGAATAAGCCAGATGAATCACACCCTAGAGGTTTTTTCTGTTAACTGCAAATGAAGCTTAAGACAATTCAATAATCTCAGGATAAGGTTCCTCACTCTTACTATCCGGAGTCAGGAGAGATGAATCTCACTGAAAGGTACTGTACCTGTAAAGCTGCTCTGCTTTTATTAATGGAAAGGCACAGACTCAAGGAATGTGTCTTGTATCAAAGACATTAATTTCTAGCCAAATGTGGTGGTCTGAATAAACACTGCATGAGAAAACACGCAAATGCAGGTCCTAATGCAGTTCTGCAAATCACAGGCCTTTGCTGGAAATAGACCGAGATGTTGGAAAAAAGAAACAGTACTTCTGAACACCAACTTTTTATACAAGCTCCATAGAAAAGAGCTGATTGAATCTGGAGAGACCTTCTGTGATAAGCCTACAAGGTTTGTTTTGGCCAACATGCTTGCCTGCCCAAAAGCAAAGGCAGCATAGAAAAAATAGAGAACAAAAATATCTTTAATTGACACTGTTACCCAACTGGCTATTCTTCAGAGCCCTGCATCTTCAAACTGCTGATCTACACAGGTAACTAATAAATCAAATTGCAAATAAGACTTTCTTTTAATGGGAAATCTTTAATTATTAGCAGAATTACAAAAACAGTACAAAAAGTAAACTGTGTATTCATTTTTTTTTAAAGCTAGGAGATGCAGACGTGATAGATAAACTTCCAAAGGGCACAAGGTACAGTTTTGCTTGGATGTTTTTCATGATCCTAATTCTGTATTCTTTGGCTGGAGAGTCTTGTTATGTATCTTCATGGGACAAATCTTCCTGTAAGACTTCCTGACACTAGTTATCTCTGAATTTCATGTGAGAATGTGTTTTTTCTTATGGAGTTTTGTTATTACTGCCTCTGATCTCAGTCCACTCCTAACTGTTGAAATCAATGGAGCTGAGTGAAATAATATTCAGCTGCAAAAAAATTAGATTTTTGAGGCTTCTTACTGAATGTGAATATTTCATTCCTGAAACACGGGCCTGGCTTCTTCAGGTGGCTGAACAGGTTGCCAAACCTCTGTGGTCTCTGCTGAAGTGTTTGCTTAGTGACTGCTCAGCTCCCACTTTGTCAGGCTGGTGCAGGTAGGGTTATGTATGAACAGAGTTGTGACGATGAATGCAAAGGTGACTAGTGACAGCTCAAAACAGTTTAGCTATGTGCATGGTTCTTATAATTGAAGTGAAGCCGTAAGCAAAGAAATATAAGACAAAGGTGATACCAAACATCTGACTACTGGCTTACCTTTGCAGAAAATGGAGATGAGATCAAATATTGAAATGAGCCAGGAGACTACTGGGCCAAAGAGCTTCATGATAACTGGTGATATATCTCATACTACTGGTGCTGACCAAAAACTGAAGAGCTCTTCCATGGAAAATGTTGGTGTTTTTTCTGAACTTCCTATAAAATAAACAATCCCAGCTTAATTAGTCATAGCAATACCATATGTGCAAAGAGGGAGCCTGGTCTGAACAATGCAACTTTTGATGGTAGACCAGTTAAAATTCCAAGTGGAAGTAGCTCAGAAACCACACTTTGTATTTGTTTTCAAATACTCAAAAAATCCAGACTTTCAGATGAAAGATGTTGACCTCAATATACTGCATTTTCAAATGATTTTTTTTTTTTTTTAATGGGAACTGTTCCAGATAGTTCAGCATACTGAATTTTTCTCAGCTCCAGAGAGCAGCTGGAAGCACCTGTTGAAAAATCTCCATGAGAGATGTAGATGTGCATTTAAGGGTGACATATTTCCCCCTAGGTCAATTGAATAAAAAAATCAGTGTTTGACCTTGTTTACTGTGGTTACTCTGTATTCCATTGATGAGATGCCCAAGTTTGTCTTCCTAAGTAATAGTCTGCAAACTCAGAATGGTACATTCAATCTAATTATATGTAGTAGCATGTTCAGAATGGTACATTGAATATAATTATATGTAATAGCATGCGATAATTTATCTAGCCTTGACTTCACCTTTCTTGTTTCAGTCACACTATTCTCTGTCTTCCAGTGGACACCAAGTACCACAGAAAGGCTTGGGACAAGAATCAATTTTGGGACCATAAATTGATAAAATTCCCTAGCAAAGATATTTTGACTCTGGTATCAAGAACAAGAGCAAGTGATGAAAGACAGTAGAGGAGGGGAAATGGGAAAGTTACCTTGCAAAAACATAGTAAAAGCATTGTAGCTATGCTTACATTCCTTCAGGTTGTCAGTATCTGATGTTCATCTGGGGAAGTGATATTTAACATGATGAGTTGCAAGACAGCTGCAAGAATGAGTTTCTATATCACGGCTCTAAGCTGTGGCCATGCTGGAGGTACCAGGGAGCAGAGTAAAGCATAGCTAAATGGGGATGATCTCATATATATGCAGGTTCTCATGCTTTGCTGTGATAGATTATGTCATTTCCATACATCTGGGATGTCTGACCACGTTTTTGTGTATTGTCACAGAAATATTTCAGCAATAAATCCTCATTCACTAACTTCTGATTACAGTGGCCCAAAGTGACCTTGACAACTTAGTAGAAACCCCAGCACCAGACTTTCTCAGTTCATCTTCCACATGCTTTCTTTTGACAGGTTTATATGTTCTAGCTCTTGCAACCAAAGTCAACACAGCTGATAAGGCCTTATCCATGTCCTCTTCTAGACATCTTTTCAGCATGTCCAGGTTCTTGCTTTGGATTCTTTTCTCCTTTCTGCCAAAGAAAACTCCAGGCCACAGTAAACACACACTTCATAGTTGTTCCCTGCTGTTCACTCATATGAGATTGCTTTTCATTCTGATACTGACTCTTCTGCTGCAGTTTTTGGCTGCTGTTCAGCAGAGAGCACATATTTCAACTTTTTTTTCTTTTTTTACTTTCACGTCAGAATTGGCATTTGGAAGAACTGTCTTGTAGTACGTTATAGGATAGAGGAAATCCTGATCAGAGATTTAACAACTTCTAGTCTGGGTTGGTTTTTTGTTTTCTTTTTCCTCTTCTAATATGACACAGAAGAAGATCCTTCTAGACTTCCCTGCACGGTTTTGTGAAACTGACACTGAAAACAATTCATGGATTCCAGCCACTATGGCAGTATCTTTGATCTGGAACTGGGACTACTCCAATAAACACATTCTCTGTCCATGATGCACTGTATTTCTTTTTCACCTGCTCTGTTTCATCTAAATGCTATGCTCTCTGTACATTGCTTTTAACTCTTTAATATTATTATTTCAAATGTTATGCTCTAGCTAGTCCATATTGAATTTTCTCAGCTTCTTTATACAGTCATATAAAGCAAGAAATAGCATAAAAAACATATTGGAAAGACATGAACAAAACTGGTTTGAGATTAGAAGAAAAAGTAGCCTAAATCTCGTGGGACTTGCTTCAGAAACGTGTAAGGTACATCTGCTTTTTAGTAATGAATGTGCATGCATTGCTGTAGTAAGAAGTCTTAATGCAGGACAGAAGTGGCTTGGTAACAAGCATAATAAAACAGAATAAGGACATCAGGATTTGTTTCCAATAGTTTCTTCTAATAGTTGCTTCTTCTTTCAATAGGCACAGCCACAAAACTGCATTCTAAACGTCAGAATAAATTTTCCATGCGCAGAGACCGTATCCAATGTATGCAACACTGACCTATCAGTTACACCAGCCATTTGTCTACTGCATTTGGATTATGGGTTTTAAAATGAGATGGTAATCACAAATTAAGGTTACCAAGCAACAAGTCAGGAACAAAACAAACCTATAGGAGAGCATGTAGACTTTCAAAAAGAGAAATTGCATAAACAATTCAGGAGCACAACAGCCACCAATTTATTTCTTTGTGCCATGATCCATTTTCATTTCAAAAACAGAATATTTCTTTCTAAGGGCTTCCAACAAAGGGCGACATGTTTACATATGTAATCAAGTATCAAGGATAAAGTAAGACATTTGGAAAATTGTTTAACTGCCTTGTACCATGAAGGAAGACTTGTTTCCAGTAACTTGATTTTTACTCCTAAACAGGGTAGGTGTATTTTAAAATGCCATTTACCTTCTAAACTCTTTTATCTTTTTGCAGGTATCAACACATTTTTTCCACACTACACTAGGAATTCAGTCAACGGGACACTCAGATGTGATTTATCTGACCAGATGTGGATGTTTACATATGAGTTGGTCATCTGGCTCTATTACCTAGCAAAGGCTTAACAAGTGAAATTCATGTGGAAATAGGTGCCTCCCTTCATAAGGTATGTTTATATGCATGCTACAAGAGCCTAATCCTAGGAGTGCCTCTTTTTTTTTTTTTCTGACTATGAAAAGAGGTGTGGGTAAACAACCCAGGTATAAACATTTTTATGATAGACATATCAAGTCAGATAGGATGAATCCCAGTTTGAGAGTCAGTTCCAGGAAACACATCCACTTTGCC
The DNA here is from genome assembly GCA_033124195.1 of Coracias cyanogaster. Lineage (NCBI taxonomy): Eukaryota > Metazoa > Chordata > Aves > Coraciiformes > Coraciidae > Coracias > Coracias cyanogaster. The sequence continues at coordinate 84,873 of JAVSBS010011170.1, forward strand.
CTTATCATACCAGAGAGCCACCATCAGTCTCCATTTGCTTCTAAAAGACAGACTGGAGTCTTTCACCCCTATCTTTTATCATTCTAAACCTATAGTGGTGATGCCATGACAGAGAACGTACCCTAGCCAACAAACGTCTTTGAAAGAAAACACACACCATTTTTCAGGATGGAGGATAAAAGTGGTGTTATTCTCAAATACAAAAGTCTTCTTGACTCTCTCAAGAGTTTTCCTACCTACTGTGTGTCACAGGGACAAGAGTAAGGAAACCAAATACATTACAGTTGCATACCTTCTGTCTTTGAAGCTATGGTCTTTATTTTCTCCTTTTCTGACAAGAACTACACATTTGACCGAAAAGCTCAAACACAACAGGCCACCATTTTGTTCATTTTTTGTTTGTCTTCTATATTAAAGATCTGTTAGTATTAAATAAATCCTAGTAGATCAGGGATTTTTTTTTACTTCTGGGACATTGCTACTACTCCCAGCTCCCCCCTGATTAAAAAACATTCAGCTGCACTTGTTGGCATGTCTGCATCCTTTCTGTTAGTATTCGCAAACATGCTGCCTTCTAAGCTTTTTCCGTCTTTTACCACATTTGACAGTGCTGTCTCCATTTCAGCCCCAGTGCATCAGCGAGGTTGTCTTGTGCTACACAGTGAATTTCTGTCTACTTTTGGGATATCGCCTGGGTTAAACATGGGATGATTTGTCATTCAGGCTGTGCTGCAAATTGGAAGCCTTATTATACCTGACAGCTGTTGAAGAGAGCGGCAGCGAGGAGGGAAGAGCTGCCTGGTGTCCCAGGCTGGCTGGTGCTGGAGGGAGTGACCCAGGGGCCACATGCCACTCCAGGGTTGTGGCAGTCTTTTCACACAGGGCTCATGTGCCCACCGCCCCTGTGCCCTTTAACTTCATGTATTGTAATGCATTAAATTAGGATTCCTTCTCAAATAAGGCAAGCAGAAGTGGGAAGTACTCTGGGCTGTTTTCTTTCCAAGAAGGCACTCTTCTTTCAAACTCAATCTGTCCCAGATTTTAAAAAATATGATTCACTTGCTAGGTCCCTATTAGAGGGTAACCACTTTGTCCTTTTTTGAATGAATAATCTAAGTAAAAATCCCTAATTTTCCAGTAAAGTGGTTATAATTATAATGCCATTCCAAACAAAAGCTCTACATCTTTTCACACAATACTTTGTTTTCCCCTTCTGCACTAACTTATAGGAACGAAGCTCACATCTCTGAAAAATATCCTTACTGATATATGTATTTCTGGGAAAATATTGGTCCTTGAAGTACTGTCTTTAGAATACACAGTGAAGCAACTGGGAAACTGCTGTTACTCTTGCATATCATCTCTGGAATACATTTACTTCTTTATGCACGATTGCTTTTAGATGCACTGCTTGTGATCTTGATTTTGTTTTAATTAATTTATTCTCCATTCAGAAAACATGTAGACATTACCACCTGGCTGAGTCTTAATTTAGATATGTAGAATAGAATAAAGCCAAACAGACCAAATAGAACAGAAGAGAATGAATGTCAATGTAGTTAATGTAGTATATTAAAGCGCACTTCAGTCATAGGCTTCTTTTAGCTTCTCTCTGCAAACATACTGGCAAAAATATTATTTCCTCTTTTTAAAAAAGAGTCATGCATACTGGATGGTTTCAAGACATTTATAAACAGTATGAATTGTTGTAAGATCTGTCAGAAACTGTGAAACCTGACAATGTTGTTTGGAGTACCAAGATTTGACTAATTTTTGGCAAATGATAAGAAATAAGACTCCCTCAGCCTTCTTTCTTTATTTGGAACGAGACGAAGCAAAAAACCCCAAGATTTTCCTTTTAAAGTTTTATACCAAACTTGTCTAAAAATGTTTAGATAAAGATATTTCTTTGGGAGTAGTAGTCTTTGTTCACAAATCCTTTGTCTGGATGGCTGATTGTGGTGGTGCTGGGTAACAGAGAGCTTTTGCAAACACTGAAGAAATAAGGTTTTGGCCTTCTTTAGAATGGTGTCTATAAACTGGAGTATTTGCTCAGCTGATTCTGTTTGATCAGACTTTATCTGTCCGTTCTCCCTTTGCGTTCAGTGGAGAGAAATAATCACCTCCAGGCACATCCTATCATGTCAGCTGAAATGTCCTCTCCGGGTGCCTATGTGCCTCCATGGAGGGTACCTTGATGAATACTGAGAATAGATAGACAGCTTTTACAGAGGAAAAAGAATTAGATGAGATAGATCTCTCCTGATTGATCATGAGGGGAAAGAGCCCTGCCCCCATCCCAAGCCAGTGAAATCTGCCACAATAACTCATCCAGGCTTTAAACAGTCTAAGTGCTGGTGATCCTGCATTCC
>JAVSBS010011170.1:87258-104074 GCA_033124195.1 Coracias cyanogaster
TCTCACTCACTGAGGGAGATTGTTCTTCACTCAGACTTCAGCAAAAATACCAGGTCAAAGGTTGAGGGTTTGTAAACTAATAATCCCCAGATGACAGGAGAGGAGTCCTTACCAAAATTTTTTCCCCTTATTCCTCTACTTCATGGGGACTAGGTCAAAAAATGGTTGAAGGAATAGATTTTTTAATACAAGCAGCAACACTGTCTGGGTAAGTATGGAAAGAATACACACACATTTTCACACATATATTTAAAAAAAGTAATATGCATGAGCCTAGAAGAGACTTATGGTTCAAGTCACTGAATGCTGTATTAGCATTTACAGCAATGTTAATTTTTGGTGTTTTCAATCTATCCTCTTTTAGTCATCTTGGAGCCACCCAAGTAGTGCAATAAAGCAGAAAAACAGGAATTCAGCTGATATCCCTACCTTTTTTAGTAAATGAGTTATTGAAATATACAGAAGACAAAGTAGATCCTGTGTGCAAATTTCTGTACCCAGTCTGTACAAAGGTTTTCTTTACTAACACAAGGTTTAGAAGTGTCATATGGGAGACTTTCTAGGCAGGGAATATGAGTGGAAGGTTTGCAACGACCTGAGGAACTGAAATAGTCTTTAGGAGAGCAATTTCCACCCAGAGGCAACTGTTGTCTCTCAGCCAGCTATCCCAACCTGTGCAAGATCAGAAGTTTATCTCCAGGAAGGTTTCTCCAGCTCAAGCTCCCACAGCTCAAGTACCCCGTCTCTAAAAAAATGTGAGACAAAGCAGCTCACTCTTTCACCCATGGTTCCTCACTAATTGGTCAGTAAAGGAAATTCTTTACTGGAGTTTCTGTATGTGTACGTAGATAATGAAGACATTTACAGGTAGGCTAACAGGAAGAAAATCGCTTGGGAGCAAGCTATGTGAACAGCAATGCTTTCCCAATGTATAGCCACACTTCTCAACACATGTAAGGTGCCACAGATAAGAGCAAGAGGAGGAGGGCAGCCATTCCAGCAACTACTGATGTCAAGGAGGGATTAAATTTCTTAAATGCCCAGCAATGGGACAGAGGCTAAGAAGATTGGGCCACACTAAAGCCTGACAGAAAATGTTGAAAAAATATTGAATTTTCCACACAGTTGGACTTTGGTTCTCACCACAGTTTTCTCAAACCTTTATGGGCTTTCGCTGAGAAAGAAATACGTTCAGATCTGATATAACAGTCCCTCTGCATATGGGACTTACTAAATTAGCTTATAGGCTTTCTTGCAGCTACAAATACGGATGATAAATGGACGTAAATTTATCAGTTTAAAGGTTAGATGCCCAGTCTAAGCTGGTTATCCATGCTTTACTTATAACTACAGAGGTGAAGGAAGAAGAAAAAAAATTTTGTAGCAACTCCTCTCATGCCATCTGGGAATTATTAATTTGCAAGGCTTCATACTTTGACTGAATTTGTTCTAAAGTCTAAGTGGGAAATAGCTGCTTTGAAGCTCTTCTCAATGTCATGTGCTATGACAACCAGATCTCTATAACTCAGCCTGTCTGAAGCCCACATGAATTACTGCAGCAGGCTTCACTAGTTCAGGACAGGTTATTTATGTCCATACTGTCTACTCCAAGTGAGAACCATCTCTACTTGCCTAAAACATGAGCTGGTTTAACCTTTCAGGCTCTGCTTTAAAAAATGGTAGAAGCCTTTAGAGGACAATTCAGCCAACTCTCTTAGACACCTGTTTTAGGACCTACTGAGAACTGCCCTCGGATGGCAGCTCTCCCTCTCTCCCTCTTGCACCTCCCAGGGACCCAGACCACAATAAGCATCTTCTCTACTCAGAGAAAATGGCATAAATAGTTGTGGAAGAGGAAGACAAGAACAGTGGGCACAAAGCTAAAGAGTAAAAGGGTTATGGCATGTAGTGCTTCACAGGTGGAAAAATAAACTGTGCATCCATTCATTTAGTCACCTGCAACTGCTTCCTACACAGTGCTGCTGGTTTTTTTCTGCTGGGGGCTTTGTTCTATCCTCCATCCCAAGAAAAATACTTCAGTTTTTCAGGGTAATAGCTCTGTCTACAAATTTTTTGGTCTTTGTGAGCAATGACCAGAAAAAGTTAAAGGTAAAGCCACAGAATGGTGGCCCCTGTTCACATACTCTACCTTCAATGTAGGCAGTGTGGTTTTCCTTAAGAATAGCAAATTTGTCATATAGCAAATGCATGACATGTTCCGTATGGCTTACCATCGCCAGAAGTAAATGACAGAGAAAAGAAAAAAAATGTTTAGTGTTACAAAATCAACAGACTTCATGCTCAGAAAAATGTAAGCAATTTATTACTAGTCTAACTGGTATCATTCGGTGTGATTGTAAGAAAGCAGAGGAGTTTAATTTTTGGGAAAAAGCTAATCAATCTTTTACTGGAATCTGAAGTATCAAGGCAAAACATGGCATTGAGCCCAGCTTTAATAACCTTCAGTGACATATGAACCTTAATTTTCTTCAGTAGAAAGGTATTTTTTCTTCAAGTACATTCTTTTTCTTTTGGACAGATATTTGACTACCGTAGAGCACATAATACATACAAGCTGCCTTCAATTAATTTTAAAACAAAATATTTGGTATCCAGTTCTGGATTAAGAAGAAAATTGTTGGAAAAACTGGAAATCCCTGAATACACCTTTAAAATGTTTTTAAGGATTTTCTAACCCTGCTATGGTAAAATAGATTAATTAAAGTAATTTAAGGTGGTAAATCTGGCTACTATGGAAATAAGGAAATTACCAGCTCTCAAGCTGTAAAACTGTATTACCCTTTAATATAAACATATCTAATATTTGATAGATCTATGATCTTCAGTTATTTTTTTCTAGAGTATCTGCCCCAAATTTCCCCTATATATTCTTTTCCCACTGGCTTGTCTGCTAGGAAAATCCCAGCTCTTGTTATATCTAAGTACAACTGAAAAAAACAGACCTTTGAATTTTCCCACAACACTTCTGCTTCTGCATTTCCTAGATGATGGATGAGGATTGGTTTGAGTCCAGGAGTTTTCCTGTGCACTATGCCATGAAAAGGTGGGGGTGAAACAAAACAGGAGAAATCTCAGCTAGGCTTTGTTGGTTTTGACCTATGCTTCATTCTTATACTCCATTGTATACACAAGTTTCACCATTAAATTCCATATTCTCATGCAGCCAGTGAACCATACTGAAGACAGCTGAAACTAAAATATCTCTATGAATACATGTAAAGTTAAAATTTGTCTTTTAAACATTGTACAGACAGAATGAATTCTGCTGAGATAATTTGATGTACTCTTTATCACATATATGATGCTGGAAAAGGTCAGAAAGAGCCCAGGGAAGAAATGTTGGCCATTAGCTCTCCCATTGTTCCTAGACTCATCCTATATAGGTCCACTCTCATGCAGTTAACTAATAACAAGATGTTTTGTCAGAAAACAGAGCTGCATCCAGCTCTGGGCCCCCAGCACAAGAAAGACATGGACTTGTTAGAGTGGGTCCAGACAAGGTCTGGAACACCTCTCATATGAGGAAAGGCTGAGAGAATTGGGATTGTTCAGCCTTGAGAAGAGAAGGTTCTGGAGTTGCAGCCTTTTGATACTTAAAGGGGGTTTATAAGAAAGATTGGGACAAACCTTTTAGTACAGCCTGTTGCCATAGGACAAGCGTTAATGGTTTTAAACTATAAGATATAGAGTAGATATAAGGAAGAAGTTTTTTAATGATAAGGGTGGTGAGACACTGGAACAGGTTGTCCGGAAAGGTTGGCCCCCTTCCCTGAAAGTGCTCAAGGTCAGGCTGAATGGGGCTTTGAGCAACCTTGTCTAGCTAAAGATGCCCCTTCCCATGACAGGAGGCTTAGAACTAGATGATCTTCAAAAGTTCCTTCCAATCTAAACCATTCTGTGATTCTCTGAAAACAACCCTTGCCCTTTTACACTTGGGCCAGTATCCTGGTTGTGTTTTATTTCCATTTTATTGATCTTCCCTTTTCCCCTTTTTATTCTTCCTTCCCTGCCCAAAGAAAAATACTTCAGGCTACTGGATAATGGAAATTTTAGAAAATGTGATTCTCTAATCCCTTTTTTGGATGTAGATCGAAGAAAAATCTCACAAATGGTCAGAAAATTGGGGAAGATTTTCCTTATCAATTCTGTTGCTATCAGTTAGATTTGACATATTGGTGAATTCTTGACCCAGTTATATCTGTACAAAAAATTTCAACTAATTTTAGTGAAAGCTGCTCCTACGTAATATTTTACAACCACTGAGCATCCAAAAATATGATTTTCTATTGCCAAAAGATAAGAGACTACTCATTAGTATTGATCTTGATATTGCTATTTTAACTTTATCTGGAGGTCCTACAACAGGAAAAACCACTTCTCAGTTAGATATGTAATAGCCAGAATGCTCTAGCCCAGGATATTTCTTCTGAACTGCAGAACAGACCTAGTGTCCCTGATGCCACTAAACTGCAGAGCTACATGTGTTTGTACACAGCTGAATAAATTTTATTATACTTTTACTAGACCTCGTTACATTTCTAAAGTCAAAGAAGATAACAAATACCAGTGTCAGTGCTTAAAGGTATCATTGCTGGTACTCTGCTGAACAGTGCCAAGAATACTATTCATGATATATGTCCCTCAAGTGACTCGCAGTTACACTAAGTGATCAGAGTAAAAACTTGCTGAATTTCAACCAGTTGGAAACTGCTGGTTGCTGCCCTGCTGTTTTGGTTGGATTCTAGCATTAAATCAAAAGGTATGTGAGTAACTGCTTGAAGATTCCCAATGGGTAAAAATTGTAATATGCCAAAGGGAGTGTGAATGACTCACAGCTATTTTAGGAAGAATTTTCTGTGACAAACTTAAAACCCTTATGATAGATTTATAACTGCATTTATTTTCAGTACTACCTCCTGCTATAAAAAGGTGCAGAAATTAGTTCATCTAATGAACTAATGAACTGGGATGAAAGGCCCATGCAAACAGGGTAGTTTCAAAGTCCAGGGAAAAAAAAGGCAGCACAAAGAAAGAGAAAAATGTTTTCCAATCATAGCCTTTTTATTAATTACTTAAAGCAACTGATTTCAGCTGATAGTACCCTTGTAAAGACCAAAGACTTTAGCTGATTGTATTGATCTCTATTCAATTGTAGGAAACCACTACCAGCTTCACAAAAATGACCAGAGTTTGACAGACTCTGGGATGACACATTTTGAAACCAATTTCTTGGAAGCTAAGTTTTACCGCTGCTCATTACTGCCTTTAAATTCAACTGGAAAAATGACATCATGCACTCACATAGGCAATTATCAATGTTTGCTCTGGGGACCTTTGACTTTGAAGAGAACTAAATGATACAGTTGTTTCCATGCATAATATCCTAATACTTGCACAGGCTATATATATTTGCACAAGGCTGTGTTTATACAGGTTCCTGTCTGAAGTGGCTAGCTAAAAACAAACACCCTTCCTAAAGCTATATGACCATGTCAGCATGGAAAGATGTCAGGTAGACTAAGTCAGGCAAAGCACTTCACAGGCTTTTTGAATCCCAGCTGGTTTCAGGGGCTCCACTGCCTCAAAACACGGGGTCTTGGGCTTTGCACAGAGAGGTGTTTGGAGGCATCTCAGCTCTCAGCTGTGCATCAGGCCTTCGTGTCTGCAGGCAGATGACCAGGCTGGAGGAGGAAGGGGCACAGGCTGGTGTGTGCTCCTGTGCCCCACTCCCATTTCAGAGACAGTCTTTATGTTTTCTGTGGAGGCTGAAATCATCTGTAATAGCTTACTGGTTTAGCCTGCATACTGTAAATACTTAAACATTTAGGAATGGTTGGGGCTGTCAGAGCAGGACCACAGAGGTGGGAGAGATGCCCAAGATCCCCATTCCATCCTCCTAGCCCAGCAGGTGTGGAGCTGATGCTGGGTGAAGAAATGAGCACAGCTGAGTTACTGGGAGAGCCTGGGGAGGTGTATCAGGGGCAGTGGGTCAGCATGCAGTGTTGGGGAGCTCTCCTCCTCTCCCTTCCACTGCACGTGCTGGCTGCCTCAGGAATAGATACATGTCATCTTAGACTTGTTACAATTGATCCCATCTCTTATGGCTTTTTTTATTTTCTCCTTTTTTTTTTTTTTAATCCTTTGCGCAAACTGTGTTTATCCTCCCTTCATCTGCAAAACAAGGGTGATATCCAGCGATCTGGTAAGCCCTCAAGATATTTATTTTAATACACTGGCCTTTCACTTCTGACAATTAGAGAGTCCTCTGGGGGCCAAGAAAACCTTAACAGTGAAATTCAAAGGGATGTGGAAATGTTTTGGTTTGGATTCATTAAATATCTTACATGTGTGAAAGACTTTTTTACTAGTTTTTCGAGTAAGGCCAATACAGCATGTTGTATTCTGGAGCTAGGTTTGATATAAGACATCCCTCCTGTTAAAAATGTCTGGCTGAGTTGTAGGAAGATGGATGATCTCTTTGCTCCAAGACCAAATACCTGGCAGGGAGAGCTCTGCGCTGTGTGAGGGAGGATCAGTAGCGATCATCAGGATGTGTCTAACCCGCTCCATGGGCAATTGTGCAAACACCCCTCCCGTCCCCCCAAACACAGGGAGCGGTGCTGGCTTCAGAGAGGTATTTCTGCCCTGAGTTGCCCCTTCAGCTGAGGTGCAAGTGTGCAGGCTCTGGGGGTGATGCAGGAGGGACTCCTGAGAAATGCTGGCACTGTTTCAGTGTTAGAAATCGCAGCCTTCTGAAATTAAAGCTGTAACTGTTCCTTCTTGGCTACAAAGGCTTCAGCTAATGGCTTTGGCAGAAGCAGGTGCCCAATTAGTCAAACGAAAGAGCGGCTGCTGGCCCTGGCATACACCAGAGGTATCCAGACCAGAGGTGAAGAAATCTGAGGGACTGACACCGTTTTAGGAAGTAGTTCATGAAGAATTGTAAATACATCCATAAACTCCCTGGCAGATTCTCTTCTTTTGTGAATAAATTATGATGCCTCTTGTCTCCTGTTAAAGCCTAATATTGTTCCTGTCACTTAGAGGAGCTGCTGAGATGTTTCTTTTCGAAATGTGATATTAAGAAATCAGAGTCAAAGACACGTTGGTGTCTTTTCTGTCTGGCTGCTAAATGGCTGTCTTAGAAAGTATGGAGCTCTGTTTTTAGTGAGGAAATTGTTTTATGGATTAAAATTCAAAGGATAAGGTAAACAATTGTGCATAATTCTTGATCACAAAAGATGATTTTTCCCTTCAGTGCAGGTTAGTGCCTTCACAACAGGGTGATGAAAGAGGGCCTCGCTGCTTTTTTTCCCTGTATAAGCTACACAGGGTCTCAGGTGAAGTGATATATTAGGGAAGAGCAGCACAACTGAACATGGAGGAGAGAGGGGAGGAGGAGGCAAAGCCAGAAAAATTAGCTTCTGACAGTCAAATATCCCAGCTGGAATTAGATTATGTCACTTGTGAATATTTCACAGTTACCAGCTGAAAGGCATCTAGTCAAGCAATTAAAGCCAATCAGTGGAAGATCTGAGTGGTTTGCTTCTCAGCCAGCTACCAGAAGACATGAGCTGTATTAACATTTTAAGAGGAAAAACAAGAAAAACAATATCCTCCTTCCTACTGGCAACAGGAAGGAAATGCAGGTACAATTTTGTCAGCAAACATATCTTGCTGAGCAGTAATTCCACTCACTCCACCCCTGGTGTAGCTGAGGGAGTGACCCAGGGACTCCTCTGGGAGGTAATACGCCCAGGGAGGGTGGGCATGCATCTGTGGTGCCTTGGTCCATGCAGGGGACAGCTGCAGAAACCTCCTCTCCCTACATGACTAAAGCACGTTAGAGGATGTTTGGCTAGCTTAGAAGGCCTTCTCCAGAGTCCCATCTCTAAGCTAATCCTCCACTGATGTTAAAGGCAATAGTTCAAAGGAGGCAACAGATGCAGCTTCCTGATGCAACCCAGACCTTTGGGTTTTTTCCTTTTTTCTTCTGATGTGATGCTAGGGCTATGGAGCAGATAGTTTGCAGTAGAGAGCACAAATAAAGTTCTTGTTTCCTGAGCACCAGTGCATCAGGAGAAATTAAACCTAACGCTCATTTTCTAGAATAGCATTAACTTCTATGAAGAAATGAATTGTTCAGCTGGCCTCTTAATCTAGATGACAGTTTTATTACAATTAAAATATCACCTCTAGGAGGCCCTTTGTTTGAATTTGACAGATTTTATTGTGTTTATATAGGCTAATGAAGCAGAATTAAATTTTGCAGCTTATATTAAATTTAAATGACTGATTTATTGTATTTAAACCCAAAATTTATCATGCATGTTCTTTAATACCACACAAACTACGTTAGTTCACTGTTGGTTTATATTCTACTTTGGTGATTTGCCCAATAAAATGAGGTTTTTTGAGTGCACTAAAATAAGGTGAATTAATGTTCAAATAGTTAAAACAGGAAAGACTGTCTTCAAGCATTTTAGAAGTGCAAAAATCTGGTGATGTTAGATCTAGCCTGTGTTTCAGGTCAGTGGCTCTAATTTCATGGGTTACTATCAATGATTTCACTGAAGGGTTTTAATTTGAACCTTTGTCAACTGAGTGCATCTTTCCAGCCACTCATTTCAGTCGTTGAGCTTTCTTATTACTTATTTTTATTGATTTAGCAAACTCTGTTATTCTCCATTGAACATGCAGCTCAAATAGTCCCTACTGCATACAGTACCTGATAGAAAGGAACAGCAAGTACACAGGTTTCCATGTTAGTATTGTCTTGTTCACCATAGATCTGAATGCAACCTGATTCATGTTAATATTTTCTGATAATAGAATTCTTGTCACCTTACTTTTGTTTTCTGCCCCACAGATGCTTACAGCTGATCTCCTTGCTCTATGTTTTCTTCTTTCATTAACAGAAAGAATTAGATATGTGGTGAGGTTCACTGGATACGTGTTTTAGATCCTGACTTCAGGATGAGATGGGTTGTGCTGTAATGCCTCATTCCTTTCTGTATAGAGGAAGCCAAAGCTGATTAGTTCAGATGTAGAAAACATCTACAGTGTGGGAATCTGCTTAGTCAGATTAATCCCATGGCTAATATCTGAAATATTGCTAAAATATGTTCCATTCATAGTGAATACAGGCACTTTTAATTGTCAATACAAGCATAAATGAAGGGTTTGGGATTAAACCTTTTGTGAATCAACCTCCAAAACAAATAACTGGAATCAATGCTATTAAGGTGTATCAGACACAAGCTTCTAGGAAGCCTAGAGTAGACCAAGAAGTGTTATTCAAGAATAGCGATTTTGCTAAAAACTTGACTTTCAGGGACTAAATTAATTTCATATATCCAGTTTGAATCTGATAAAGAGTTTCGGCCAGAGGAAGGAGAATTTCAGTGGATCATTTTTCTTTTTTAACAGCAGTGCTTGGTGAACTCATGACATGACTGACTTATTTTCCTTTGTAATATTGCTGTATCTTCAGCTTGGCTTTCCACTTTGGCTATTACCTCATTGACATATATTGTTTCATATGTAATACTGTGAGGAAAGAAGGATACTGGGGCTGATTTTCTGCTCAGTTATTAAAATGGTATGACCAAATGAGCAACTTAAATGATTTCTGTGATTAAATGTATTGTGTAACAATACAGGTATTTGTGGGTATGCGTAAATTGGACCTAGGAGTCAGCATCAATTTCTAGGACTTTATGCAGGATGATGAATCTCACTGCTCATGTCCTTCAGCTTCCAGCTGTCTGTACATTGGGTCTATACAATCTGTAGTGTATGGAGTTGTCTTGCCTGTGGGTGGCACCTACTGGTTTCATCAGCAGAAAGCTTTGTGCAATCTCTAGAACTCAACTGTGACGATACCAGTTTCTGTTCAGTGGAAGCAAAGATTCAGTAACTTGCATTCCTTTGTGGTGCCTATTTGAACTGTAGAAAGGAGGTCTAAGCAGGAAATAAGATGGAAGGCTCCTGGCAGATCACTCCTACTTCTTGCTAACTCCTTGTTCAGCAATGGAAAACATGTAGGCTCACAGACTTGTGTCAAACATACCATAGTTGTCCTCCCTAAAATCAAGCAGTCAGGTTATGCCCCATTGTGGGGCAAAGGGCCTAGACTGAAGCCCCATATGTTGCCCTTTTCAAAGTTTCTAGCCTGAGTCTCTAAGATAGGTCCAGGATCCTGCTCACAGATCACATGAAGAGCCCAAAAGCCCTGGCAATTCTGGAAACTTCATTAGTGAAGGATATGAGTTGCTACAAGAACCTTTGTTTTAGTTAAAAAAAAAAAAAAAAGGAGAGAGAAAACAAAAAAGACGAATTTGCCTTTGAGTTGGGGAACAATATGCTTCCTCCCAGGAGCAGCATCACCTATTCTTTGCTGTCTGACTTGTCTGGCTTCTGTCCTTTTCACTCTACATAAATCACAGTCATGCAATGAGCCTCAGAAGCAAAGTTGTTCCTGTATGTTAATGATGTGCTTGCCCACGGTAAACTGTTGTATTTTGCAGCAGATAATTTCTTATAAAATAGATATCAGTTTGCAATGTAGAAAAATATGAAGAATTTGTGGCAAAAAAGGAAAACCTTCTTTCTGTGACCTTGCAGTAAACAGTACCTATCAAGGAAGGATCTTGTCTCTGTGTATGGATCAGCTGTAAGTTTGATACAATATCCTTTAAAGTGATGAAGCTCTTCAGAGTTAGAGACATTAAGAAGTCTGCAGAGACATTGCCATGTTTATCCGGGATAGGATTTTGGTGGTTTCTTTGTGATAATGAATAACTTCCAAGTTTCTTAGGACAGCAAAATTTAAAGTGTGAATACGTGATTGTCTGCTGCTTTTCTCCTCACTTTTGTGACGCGTTGAGTACCTAATTTCTTTTTCCTCTGGAAAGTTTTGGGTGCAAGTTGGACAAGACAGCCTCACAGAGGGCCTGAGGACCACACAGGACTGTATTTACTTCAAATTAACTGGACAAAGCCCTAAAGGTTTTAAGTTTTTATTGACAGCTCATGATGTTAGGGAACCCATATTTTCATTTTAATGCTGTTATTTTCATTTTTCATTAAGTCATTTGAATTAGGAAAGAAAGTTATTCCATTCTGCAGTTTACAGGCAGAAATCTCTATGTTAGTGTATTTAATCAGGCCTGTTACAACCATTGAGACCATGCAGTCCAGTCTGCATATCACAAGGCTACATGAAGCAGAAGTGAATATGCCAAAAAAGCAGTCAGCCCCTACAGTTGCCAGAAAAGGTGTTAATATTTTTCTCTGTTCTGGTAGAAGCTCATTGGGATATGCAAAACTCATTCGTTAAGCACCGCTGCAGAGTGACAGATGCTGACATATATAATTTGACAGCTGCAAATACCAGGTACTAGAAAGTGTCATTTCCCATAAGTATAAAATAATGGGTCATTATTCCCTGTCAGATTAAAAACCAAGTGCTATGAATAAATGAATCAGTAATCCTGTGTACTTTAAAAGAAAAATAGAACATTCTTTTTCTTCTTCCAGAAATAATGGTGATTTCCTTTGTTCTCCTCTCACCTGCATGTATCGCTGTCAATTGTCAACCCACTGATGAAGTGGAGCAGAGGAGGAAGTCACTCACACCGCCTTCTTCAGGCATTTATGACCTTTATGTTTCCAGAGGAGGGATGCTGGCTCCCTGGGTAGCCAGTGCAGAAACAGCACATGCATCCAACACGTAGTTCAGAGGAGAAGCTTATGGGTCTTTTTGATTGCAAGAAGGTCCCAGGAGTGCAGGCACCCAAGCTAGATGCCTGATATGAAGGGTGCAAATATTTGCCTTTCGAGGCTTGCCTGTCCTGCTTTGTGCTGATCAATAGGACACGTGCTGTTACTTGGCCCCATAGGAGGGCCTCAGATGTGACTGCTTCTTGCCTTTAATTCTAAGCCCACGTTTCTACAGCTGGGGCACTGGCCACAGTCACCTTCCTTGGGCAGACAGCTAACAGCAGGGGACCCTTGAGATTTCAGAAGGAGCACTGCTAGAGATGTTTGTCTAGCTCAGGGCAGGGGGAAATCTGTTCACTGGTTGAAAGTGAAGCGCAGGGACAGATCACACTCAGCAGAGCTCTGCTGGGACTGGGCTCGCTGGAGGGGTTGTGTCTCACTGGGGACTGGAGTGATGATCTGCCTAATATGGCCTAAAACAAGCCACCGGGCACCATTCCCAATAAGAATACATTTAACACATTTAACAGGAATCTAGTTGATATCAAATTGCTTTCCAGTGCCCGTCTGTACTTACCAGCCTTGCACCTGTAAGTATGGCAATCCTGCATCCTGTGATTAGCAGTTAAAACATGGCTATCATATATCTTCTTTCCTTTCTCCTACCTGATTATCAAACCCGTCATCACCATAACATTATATTGCACTAGATGTTGCTAAGACAGAAGGCTGTTCTCCAGCTGAGGAGGCGGGTAGCATCTAATCACAATAACTCCATCATTGTCATGGAAAGGAGCATGGCAGGAGCTATGGGAGTGCCTTGGAGTCATTGGAGAAGTCACCTGAAGAGAGGATGTCTCTTGACATCTAGCTAACTAGGCTCTGACAGTCCTTCCCACCAGCTCTGCAAGAGCCAAACAGCTCTTTGCTGCTTGAGAAAATTGTTCTTTGGAGTCTTTTGGAGCAATGTTTTCTTTTGTGCATTAGGTGCTTTCAGAAAGAGGCATTATTTATCAGTTTCTTTAAATATATGTGGCTCAGGCTTAACACAAGATAGGGCCATTATAACTGACAAGTTTGAGTTCTTGTATAATGGAGGCCCCACAGAATTTCACTCTAATTCCTGCATTAGGGACTTGCTCTTTTTTTCATATAAGCACAATTGCTTACATAAAAGACAAATAAAATAGTGCCTTCGCCCATTACTTAGTGAACCTGTGTTGGTAAGGTTTTTAACAAAACACTTATAGCTTTCCAATGAATTTTAAAATGCAACTTGCATTATACTACCAGAGCAGGGTAGAGATTTAGATGCTTTAGTAAATACTCCCATGTTTAGTATCTGTTCTTTGTGTTGATTTTTCATAAATTATGCTTGCTACTGTCTTTTTCTGTAGCAGCTTAATTAGAAGCATGAAAAACCAACTGGAAAAACATTGAGTTAATGGGTGGATTTCTCATAATCTATAGGGTTCAAGATATTTTTTCATGTGTCTTCTACATCTACCATAGTAGCCTTCTGGTCTGTGACTAGACTCCTAGGAACTGTATACATATAAAAAATAATTAGATGGAAGCTAAAAACAGTATGACTGTACTGAACAAGTATGTATTAGTACAAATATGTCTGTAGCAGGGGGAGCAAAAGAAAGTGAACATACTTCATTACTCAGAGATCATAAATATTAATTTAAGGGATAAATTAAAGGGAATTCTCCCCCTTCTCCCAATCCACTTTCTTCTGCTCCCATATTTAACATTTGACAGCAGTTGAGAGATCTGCAGAATTTTCTGAGGCTTTTCCATGTTTCATTCCTTGAAGATTTTATCTTCAGGCTGCCAGTCATGGGGCTGAACTGGTTAAAGGGAATGTTTCTGGGTGCCTCACACCAGTATCTGTGAACGCAACCTCCTGCTATCCATGGCGTAAGATACCGGTCTTCCAGAACTAGTTCTGTTTAAAGAGAGATACTTGGGCTGTTGGTTGGCAGTGGGGTATATTTTTGGCTTCAATAACACGCTTGTGAAGTGTTTGAAGACAAGAAGCATTGGAACAATTTTGCAGATAGGAGATTACAGACAAGGCTTTGTTGCCAACGTTGCAGAGTTGAAATGAATGCTTTCCCCAGCCTCTTAAGCTCCACATTAATCAAGTCAAATATTAAAGAGCTGTTAAATATTGTTATCAATGATGACTTAGGCAAGGCCTGAACTTCTATGCATTTATAGCATCTGTGGGATAAATGTATTTACAGTAACATGGGTTAACTTTCAGAAAATATAGGTAACTTTTTTGAATTCCTGTATCATAAGCAGCAGAGTTAATGCATTTTTAACACTTCAAGGGCCAAGATTTAAAAGGCAAGAAAAAAATCAAACAAAAAAGTAAGGTTAAAAACTTTTATTGAGGGATCTGGGATGCATGCCTGCATGTTATGATTTTCTTCTCCTAGTTCTAGGTGTTGGTAACTCAAATTTCCCTTTGGTACAGCAGACAGCTATAGTAACAGTGTGTCTGTCTCCTTCGTATTTGTTGGCAGTCTAGTTTGCCTTTGTGTGCATAAAGCATAAAGGAGTTTTCAAGGCAGTAGCTCAGGACATGTGGTGCATGGAGCGCTAGTAAAGTGGTTGAGGTGCTGCTGGCAGCAGAAGTCTGCAAAGAAACCATCATATCAGAATGAAAACAGCTGTCTGCCAGCACCATAAACTTTAGGAAATGTTGTGGGTGATTAGTTGCTGCTCCTAATGTGTGAAAGTTGGCCTGTCTGTGTATAGGCAAAATAAACTCCTTCTTTTTACTTCTTGCCACTCATACATAGAAATCACAGGACATTATGGGATTGATTATAAGCCATAAAAGCCAGGAAGTTCAGTTTTAGGGTGAAAGCCATGGCAATGACTGTCTCTTTCTATTTGGATGTCATTGCATGAAAAGCTAAGGTGAAATGAAAAGGAACAGGAAACAAACCTCAAATGGAGAATGGGACAAAACTCTAATGGGAAAAGCAAATCGGTCAGGAAGGAACACTCAAGCAAATAATATAAGGCACCTGGCTGCTCTGAAACTTTTTGGTTTAAGTAAACCTTAGTGGTCCTGGAACAATAGCACAAGAACGGTCCAACAAACACACAATCTGCTGAGTGCCACATAGTCTTTTTCCCCAAAGAAAGACATCCTTCTCATTCCCACCATCCCACTAGCTGGACTATTCTGAATAAACCCCACTTCAGTGAAAGCAAAAAAAGGATCCAGGCTGACTGCAAAGAAGAGACTATAAAAGGATTTGGTTTTTTTTTTTTTTTTTTGTTATGAAACTATTCAGTTACATTTGTCTGGGATTAACTGTTACACAGGTCATTTCAAAACTGAATGCACTATCACTGTAAATCCGGAAATTTAAGATGGATTAAAATTATCTTTATTTTGTGCTGCAAGGCAGTGTGAATGTTTTCATTCTGCAAGTGATTTCTCTCACTGAATTGATTATGAAATAATAGATGTGAAAACCAAGGACAGAAGGTGGGGCTACTTAATTTTTTTTTTGTTATATACCTGCCCTTCTGCTTTAAGCAATCATAACAAAGATAAATATTTATATAGCACCTGCCAGTCTGTGGCCTAAAAGCACTTAAAAAACTTTAATATATAATGTTGCACAGAAATAGAAAAAAAATAGTTCTACAGTGAAAGGTAATTTCTAGCTGATAGCAATGCTGGAAAACAGAAAGTAAACAGGGTTTAAAGCAAAGTAAACCAGGACTATTTAAACTAGGAATTGACTAGAAGGGCAAAGCTAATACTTATACTGCTGCAAAATTCATCAGTGGGAATTTCAAAGCCTTATTTTTCTTATCTTTCATAAACAGGCTGTAAATCTTAGGCACCACAAAGTAAATGGATAGTTTAGTACTTACTCTAACAAAGGACAAGATTTCATTCTCCCTGTTTAGTAAGATACAGCCTTGGGAGAAATGCAAAGATTCGAGTCTAAGCGCCGGCAAGGGGTTAAGAAGGGCTGTAGAAATGACTAATGCTTTTGCCCAAGCAATAAAACTGGATTCTTGGATGGGGGGAGACCGCAATATTTTTGAGTGCTTTTTCCTCACAAAAATGTCACAAAAAGATTTTCTTTCGTTCAGCATGATCCACTTCATTGTATTTGCAAGAAAAGTAAAGGAAATGAAGACTTTTACTCTCGGAAATGCCATTTTTGTTTCTAGTGCTAGCCAGCAGCCCAGTGATTTAGGAGTCATCCTCAGGAGAATACCAAGACTAGCAGATGACATCAGAGGGAACCTTAATGTCTTCAGTACTTACTGCTCAACATTTGCTAAATAATTAATTATTTGCTAAAGAAAGCTAGGCAACAGCAGAACCACAACCCTTAAGTAAAAGTCCTAGAGATTGTTTCAGAAAGTTACTCTCATTTTGTGAAATGCATATTTAGTATTTGTGGAAAGTAGGACACCTCTGAGAGGCAAGCATGAAAGAGCCCTGTCTCCAGATGCCCTGTCTCACAGGACCGATTTATTTCATAAACATAAGCAAACTGCTAACTTTTGCATGTGTAACCTTAATTATAGAAGAATTTAACATCTTTTTTTCTTTTGAGCCAGCTAGGAGATTTTTTTCTGCTTACTAGGGAGACTATTTTAAGAATCAATGTATCCAAAATTATTGTGTATATATAGTACATATATGCTAGATTTAACCTTTGAAGTAGTTATTAGATTTTTCACTTCCAAAATTAAATCAACTGAATAAAAATTACTCTGGATTAAAGAACATCAGAGATTAAGCAAGCTTGGAATGACACCAAATGTGAGGTCAATGAAATATCAGAGATTTGGCAGGGCAGGGATTAATGAACTAATAATTTGCTAAATCCAGATTTCTCAGAACAAACCTTTTAACTTATTAACCCAGTGTGCACTGCTGAGTTTAAAAGATTAGGACAAATTGTCTATCAACAGATTATAATTCTAACCTTCTATAGCAGTTTCTCTAAGTGTGAGTTGTCTACTACCTGTATCCAAATCATCTGGGTTAAGGGGGCAAATTCATGAATAC